>CAKAOI010030850.1:24667-48749 GCA_916701655.1 Sebastiscus albofasciatus | reverse complement strand
AGAGATATACAGCAACCATAATAATAGCACAGCAGCTGTAAGAACTAATACAAGTAGGACTAATAACAAAAATCAATAGCAGTGGATGTAAAAGAGTGATAATACAACTATCGGAATTAATAGCTGTAATAATAATAGAAATATAACTAATACTAATAATAGTAAAAAAGGCTGATAATAATGATGGTAGCAGTGCATGAATGGGACATGAATATATACAGAAGGAGAGAGGAGCTCAGTGTGTCATAGGAAGTCCCCCGGCAGTCTAGGACTATAGCAGCATAACTAGGGGCTGGTCCAAGGCAGCCTGCGCAATAGTAATGAAAGCATGCAATCAGTACGCCTTTCTTGATTTCCGCGTGTCATTTGTATGCCATGTGTCCCGTACCAACTGCAATGTAAATGCATCAACGTATAAATGCAGTAAGTGTAAGTGTATTAAAAGCAGGAAAGACCACTTACAGTGGGCAGTTCCAACAAACACCAGACTTTTAGATAGGAGAACGGTGTTCGAGACCGTCGTTGACCGTAGTTACGTTAGTGACGTTTGTCATGTGATTGTCACTTGTTTTTTGGTGACTTTGTGGCGAGTTTTCTGTAGTTGTGTTATGTTGTTTCGGTGCATATTTTACATACTTATTTTAAGCCCAACCATGATGTTTTTCCTGGTTTTGTTGTCTAAACCTAACTGTGGACATTACCGTAGTTTAGTTGCGTGGTATACAAATGACATGCGAAAAAGGCTAATGTCTTTACAATATCTTGGTATTTACACGCCTGAGACCGAAATTGTGCTAAGAGGGTAGGGAAATCAGAAAATATCGAGAGAGATGGACTAACACGTTCGTTTCGGTCTACCTGGGATTTGTTGACAATTAGAAAAAGACAGAATAACTGCAGACTTATTCTGCAAATGCATGCTGCAACTAAAACTTTAAAATGTAACTCTGATTTTACACATCAAAGTCTGTTGTATTGGGGAGTAATACTACCATACATTTGTACTCAAATAATGTCACTTGAGTCAGTATTGATTGCATCTGAAGACTATGAGTTTGAAAATGAAATAAATCTGTGGATGTGGAGTTAGAGCATACCAGACCTTTGTAGCCCGCTGCTCTTCTCTGCTTCTGGTTCGAGGCTACATTGGCCGCTACTAGCATAACACACCTGAATAATGAATACTGCATCACTTTTTATTTTATTTCTTTTAAACTATCCATTGTGAGTCTAACAATGTAGAATATTTTCTTCATGTTCATTTTAGCTATAGCTACTATGATTGTGGGGTTGCAGTATATTGAGGAAAGGAAGTTTTCTTCCACATTATCCTCTTTTCTCCTTATTTTTCCAATTCCTTCCTGTTCCTGGGTAAAGAACGTACACACTCAGACCTCTTCCTGTCTTTTTTTGTTCATGCTGGGACAAAAAACTTGTGTGTGACTGTGAAATGTGTGTGTGTGTGTGTGTGTGTGTGTGTGTGTGTGTGTGTGTGTGTGTGTGTGCGTGTGTGTGTGTGCGTGTGTGTGTGTGTGTCAGCTGGCTGCCTGATTGAAAAGCCTGCTGATGTTTTTCCACCAGGACACTGGAGCTGAGGGGAGTGTGGGTGAACTTGTATTCTGGACAGGAGTAAATCCACACTTTTTGTCTTCTTTGTCTTCAAAAACGGAAAAACAGTTATACAGGTATGCAATCTTGGAACCCATCAGCTATTAGTATGACGATGATTTAGTGACGGACACTATTTCTGGAGTTCTGGTGTAGCCAATGGATGTCTGTATCTGGGCCAAGAATTCCTCTTCTCTGCGCTGGTCATTGTTAACAGTCCCATTAGCACCTTGAGGTGCAAGAATGGCGTTGTAGTTAATATCTATAAACAGATTTCAAACTCCAGATTTCTAGATATGAAGCTAAATTGACGTCAAACGACAGCAGATGGGTTCTGAGATTGCATTTCAGCCAATGCGTTCCACCTCTCTTGCTCTCCGGGGACTGCCTATTCTTCTGACAGCCCATTATTCCAAAACTCCAGTAGTCCGAGGAATGTCCCATTGGACTAAAAGCCCATTTGTCCTATAACCTGTTATCTCAAATTCTGAAAGGCTATTGCTCCGAAAATACACACTCACCATGCAACAAACAGAAGCACATGGCTAATTATTATGCAGAATGACTTCATCGGACCTTCCTGATCTTTTTTTCCTTCTGCAAAAGGCATGACCCACACCTCTTATTAGTCACATTGGTTGGGTTGGTTAGGTTTAGGCATTAGGAGTCAGGTTTAGGGTAAAAATATCAGAGTAAGCCAATCAGAGGCAGAGTAGGTTGGGTCATGCCTTCGCCATGGTAGGAAAAATAATATTGCAACCAGGAAGGTCAGATGATGTAATTTTGAATAGCTATGTGCTTCTGTTCGTTGCACAGAAAGTTTGTATTTCAGAAGCGACGTGCCTTCGTAACAATGGGAGTTTGTTTTCGGGATAACGGGTTAGTCTGTCGGACAAATGGCATGGCATCACCTCTCCACATGGACTGTTTACCTGCATGCAATCAAAGCCCGCTCAAATGTGACGGGTCAATACTACTCAGTCTACAAATAAAAACAGAAACCAGAATGCTTCGATACCAAAATCTTATTGTCAAAGACTGGAGTCGATGGTACAAAGATTCAGGTGAATTTCACGGTGCCACTTTTTTTCTGGTGTGAGTACGCCTTTAAAGAACGTAAAAAAATGAAAGTAAGACAAAGAAAAAAGGAGGGAGAAGAAAGAAAAAGATCGATCCTACATTCCTCTGGAAAGAGAAGACGATGGACACACAAGAGCTGGAGGAGTCTTGTCTTTTCCAGAAATTCTCTCTGGCAATGGTGTGGCATTCAGCAAGAGGAAAAGGGGACCTGGTAAGCCAGAAGTGCATAGCTTTCATTTTGAAGATAATAGCTGAAGGTGAGTGTGTGTACGTGTGTGTAAGTGTCCTTTTCTGTGATGATTTCAACACATGGAAGGATCTCATAACTGGAATTTCTTTCGTACTGCAGGTGTACTGTCGCCAATGGAAATCACGCCTTTTCCCCTCCTTCCCTCCTGGGTTTAGGAAAGGCCAGGTGTTTCAATACCTGATAGACACACACACATACACACACACACACACACACACACACACGCCACAGGAATATAGCTTTCTAGAAAGCTATTCACCAACCTGCCTTTCTCCCAATCCCCCACCTCACACCCACCTGAATTTCTCCCGAACTTGGACCAATGTGAGGAATTGATATTGCACTTTGTTGGACTTGCTACATTGGACTAACGGTGTCATTACAATTTTCCATCCATCCATTATCTGCTGCTTACACGGGGCAAGGTCACGTAGGCTAAGCAAAGTGTCTCTTCTCCATAAGCACTTCCTCTAGCTCTTGTTGGGGGATGAGGCCGGATGGGAGCCCTCCAGCATGCTCTAGGTCTGCCCCATGGTCTCCTCCCAGTTTGACAGGAAAACATCCTAATTAGATGCCCCAGCCACCTCAACTGGCTCCTTTCAACACAAAGGAGCAGCAGTTCTACTCCAACCTCCATCCGGATGTCCAAACTCCTCACACCGTCCCTGAGAGCACTTTTCAACCAAAAAGTTCCAGGAACTCTGGAAACAGATGAACTAAATTCAGGAACTACACTAAACTTGCATATTTACACTAGAACTAAACGTTTGTACATTTGGACGTTGACGGCTGTTCCTTCTCCCCATCCTCGGAAGTCCGCAACCTGGGTGTCATCCTGGACCCGACTCTCTCATTCCAGTCTCACATCAGGCTCATCACGAAATCCGCTTTCTTCCACCTAAAAAACATCTCCCGTCTCCGCCAATCACTCTTTGACTCTGTAGCAGAAACCCTCATCCACACTTTCGTCACCTCCCGTTTGGACTACTGTAATGGAGTTCTGTCCGGGGTTCCCAGCAAAGCCCTGGACAGGCTCCAGTATGTGCAAAACTCAGCTGCCAGGGTTCTCACCCGCACCAAGTCCTGGCAGCACATCACTCCCACCCTCATCCACCTCCATTGGCACTTCAAGTCCCGCATCACCTACAAAATCCTCCTCCTCAATTATAAATCCCTCAACGCCCTGGCTCCCCAGTACCTATCTGACCTCCTCCACCCTTACACACAGCCCCGGAACCTCAGATCCTCAGGCACGGGTCAGCTCTCCATCCCTCACACAAGACTTCAAACTTTTGGGGACAGAGCGTTCAGTGTGACAGCCCCCACCCTCTGGAACTCCCTCCCCATTGAACTCTGCAATGCACCATCTCTGGACACCTTCAAAAGACTCCTCTAAACCCACCTCTTCACCAAGGACTATGGCCTTTAGCTACTGCTGTTCTATTGTTGTGTCATTTATGTCTTTGTTAAGCGTCCTTGGGTTTCGTGAAAGGCGCTATATAAATTTAAGTTATTATTATTATTATTATTATTATTTAGTGCAAGACTGAAATCTCCAGAATGCTTTTCCGCAAAGTAGATCACCCGAGTGTCAAACCAAACACAAAGCAGTTTTTTTGCATTTGATTACATACAAAGTCAATGCAAAAACGCAATATTAAATACAGTCGTAACAAGGGTGCATTCAGATGATGTAAATAATAAAAAAAGGGCCACAAATATGTACTTTAATTAAAAAAAAAGTTTTTAAAGTAATTTTTGTAAAACAGCTGGCCATTGTAGTTTTCAACCGTACTTAAACAGCAGTAAATAGTAAATTTGTTGCGGACTATTTTCAGCTGCGGATTAAAGGTCTTTGCACACCAAGTCCGTATTTACCGTATGAGTTTTTTAATCCGTCATCCAATAAGAAACCTTGCACACTGAGTCCGGTGCGTTTTATTATCCTATTTGATGTGAAATATTTGCAGTGCGACAATTTTGTACAAAAATTTGGACCAAAGGCAAGTGCAAAGGCCTTCATATCCAGCAACAGGACGGTGTATGTGTACAATGTGTTGTACACATGTGTTGTTGAGTTATTTTGAAGTTACTGTACATTGTGACGTGTTTTCCGTACTTCTGCTTTGTTGTTTATGTACTTATTTTGAGCCCAACCATGATGTTTTTCCTAAACCTAACTGTTTTCTTTTTTGTCTCAACCTAACTATGGCCATTATCGTAGTTTTGTTGTCTAAACTGAACTGCGACGGATATGGCGTTAAATGACACACAAAAAGTCGTTTCACAATGTTAAGCCTGTGGCGTTCAATTTTATCACGACACATAGAATGTCCTTAAAATGATGTGCTGTCTATGCGCCTTCCCATGAGATCAGGTTGTTACAAGTACTACTAGTTTCTACTTACTACTTCATTAAGACCGTTACTAGTAGTGAAGCTACTAACTGACATTACTAGCAATACTACATTACTGATACCGATGTTTCGTACTACAGCGAGTATTGCTCATCAATAAGCATATTTAGCAGTCTCTTATAGTTCTTACTTCTTCACCTTTCAGAATTAAAGCTCCAACAGTAAAGGTTTGGTGTGCTCGTGACAGGAAGGGAGGGGGAGGGCTGGGAATAGTAGTGTGTAATCACGCCTCTACATTTTCCTCCATCCACCGTGGCATCCAGGCCACTCAGACTGCTATAAATACACATCAAATTAGAGACTCCCTTTGTGTGTGTGTGTGTGTGTGTGTGTGTGTGTGTGTGTGTGTGTGACCTAATGGTCCTTGGGTTGAGAGATCATGAACAGTTGCCTATGTGCCTCTTTCTTTCTCACTTTACTTTTTTCTTTCTTCTTTGTCTTTGTCTTTACTGTTCAGCAGATGTACAGTATGATGACACAACCCTGTCTCCTACCAAATTACGTTACCATACAACTAAACTGCATTCTCAATAACATTTCAAGGGAAGCATGTTTTCTCCTGGATCATTGTCAGATTTAAACAGTTTTAAACACGTGGTTAACGGTGTAAATTGAAACAGAACAAAACCAAAAATGGAACAAAACTACTTCATTAGGTTCGGCAAAAAACATCATGGTTTGGCTTAAAATTAGGGCTGATTAAAATATTTAATCCCGATTAATCGCATGATTGCCATAACTAATCGGGATTAATCTCAAATTAATCACATATTTTTTTATCTTATCAAAATGTACCTTAAAAGGTGATTTGACACCCTCTGACACACTCAGTGTGTCAGTGTGCTGACTTGACTATGACTTGCCCCCAAACTGCTTGTGATTATCATAAAGTGGGCATGTCTGTAAAGGGGAGACTCGTGGGTACCCATAGAACCCATTTACATTCACATATCTGGAGGTCAGAGGTCAAAGGACCCCTTTGAAAATGGCCATGCTAGTTTTTCCTTGACCAAAATGTAGCGTAAGTTTGGAGCGTTGTTTAGCCTCCTTCTCGACAGGCTAGTATGACATGCTGGTACCGATGGATTCCTTAGGTTTTCTAGTTTCATATGATGCCAGTATCTTCACTTCTATCTAGCTCCTAGCTTCCAGCTGAAAAACCGAGCCCGTAGCAAGCGTTAAAGAAATTAGTGGTGTTAAAATGAATTTGCGTTATCGCGTTATAATCACGTTAACGTTGACAGCCTGGCTTAAAATGACTATAAAATTGAAACAAAACAGAATGCAACAAAACTACGTGGTTTAGTAAAAAAACATATGGTTTGGCTTAAAATGACTGTTTGTTAGGTTATATAAGCTACGGACGTAAATTAAAATAAGTGAACGTTGACTTCACACAGGAAACGAACAGCAGTCTCCTGGATGAAAGTCCTGCGATGGTTTGACCCATCCACCACCCTAACCTCCTCCTTCTGCGGACTGTCATCAGAAATGTATTTGTGATACATCGAAAACAAATGTAATCTGAGACAAAATATGTTTCTCTGGAAACGTAATTCACAATGCAGTTTCGTTGTATGGGAACAGAATTTTTTAGAAGACATGGCTGGATCGGCAACAGCTTTGGCCGGAGGCGTTACGTTGTCGGGTTGTCCGTCCGTCCGGTCCATTCTCCTGAAAGCGATATCTCCGGAACGCCTGGAGGGAACTTCTTCAAATTTGGCAGAAATGTCCAGCTGGATTCAAGGATGAACTGATTAGTTTTTAGTGGTCAAATGTGAAAGTCACTTTGACCTCACAAAACACGTTTGTTGCCATGAATCAAAAATTCATATGGTAATTATGACAATTTCTCACAAATGTCAAATAGAATAAAATGATGAAGTGATGACTGGTTGGTGGAGGCATACAAATGCAAGGCGGAAATTCAATTTTTCTCTGGAATCTAAAGAAATGACAGAGATGTGGCATCATTTCAAAGCTAAAAGAAACTAAACTAGTGAATTGTTTTTCCATTCTGAAATGACATGGCTGCTCTGTTAACCCTCCATTGAGAAATAAAACTCAAAGTGTCCATCGACACGTCTTCCTTCTTTTCCACATCACCTCTGCTCTGCTCTTAACATACTTTGTGTTCGGCAGCAGGTGTGATGAGGCTTTTAAAAGACTCCAACCTTTTCATTTAGTGGCACAGTGACGAGAGAAGAGACGCCGTGTGTGTTTAAGCAGCCTATTAACATTACTGCCACTGGTGCTCTTCTTTTAAAAGAAAACTTCCCTAAAACACTGTAACTTGGTTCAAAACAGCTGTCAGCTATGTTCTTTTCATTCCTGGCTGCATTTTGTAGTTTGGTGTATATTTCTTCAGCCTGTGGGTAAGTGGCCAGTCATATATTACATGACATCATATCCAGATATTTCCAGCAGCTCCCGTGGAGTCTGAGAGCAGAAAATGTTTGGGAGATTTTAAATGTCAACCATAAATGTAGCTTAGAATAAGCTGCAAGTTAACACAAGCAGCAACAGCTTCAATCTTTTAAGAAATGTCACTGGTTGCATGTGAACACGGTGCTATTCATTTTTCCAAGTAAAAAACTCATTTACACACACTGTATGTATCTCTTCTCTGATACATAAAGAGGCAAAGTGAAACCAGAACTTTCAGGTTTCATTCTAAAGGTAAAAAAAACAACCTGATTTAAGTCACATTTATATTTGTGATAATAGAAATTCCAACAAATTGAAGTCAAATGAAAAAAAAAGAGTCTGATAAGATAAGATAAGTCTGGGGTGGTCTTGAGATGATTAACAGGATAGAAAAGCAAAAAACACGTAATTCTGGTAAAAAGAAATGACATTGTTTTTATTTTAATTTTCTCAAATTTAGCATTTTTAATGAATTACTGGATAATTGTATCTCTTCTTAGCAACTAACCTAAAAAGTAAAAGGGGCCTAAAAAGTATTTAAATAAAACAATCTGAGATAGAAATCATTGGGCAAAAATTCCATAATAACCTTTCAGCATATTGTAATTCAAGTGTTCTGAGAGATAACTAGACTTCTGCTCCTCCTCATGGCTCTGTTTTCAGGCTTTAAAAATTCTAGCGTGTGACGGGAGACTTTGACCAATCACAGGTCAGAGAGCGTTCCTATTGGCTGTGCTCTGGTCATGTGACTGGAACTTGGCGTTCCTTCACCAGATTTCACAATGGTGGCGGCGTCACAAACTTTCTCATTTTGCCGTTAAACCGTGCGCTACAAGATGATTCTGAGAACATCTGAGGAGAGAAATAGGCATTAACGTAACAGAATATTGATTCATATTTGATCAGTGCTGACTAGTTTGACCGTTTGGTCGGAGTTTGCGAGTGATTGACAGCTGGCTCTCATAGACGGCAGCTGGACAGCAGACCTCCAATCAGCTCTTACTGCAAAAAGTCTGCAAAGTTACAAAGCCCAAAGTCCACGCCAAAGTGAGTTCATCTCCCCCACAGAAACTGCCTGAAACGCCTTGCTTGAAGTCTGCCTTTTCTTCCGTAACGTGGTGATGTTACCACTACCACATTTGCATAATACCTGCCTAGCAGCTAGTTTGGCACGTCTTCAAACAAAGCTAGTTAGACCGGAGCTGGAGTGGGGTCCGAAGAGTTTGGTTCGGTTGACCAATCGCGACAGAGTGGGACAGCTGACCAATCAGAGTAGACTGGGCTTTTCGGGGCCCTTAAAGCATGTTCTAGTGGAAAACCTAAAAAACAAGTATGCATGTGAAAATACGCATAATAGGTCCACTTTAAGGCCCTTATAATGTCAGTTGATATTATACTTTAGTCGTGCATATTGCTATCTTCCAAAACACAGATTAAATTAATCATATTAATTAAATACATTGAATGGGTATTGGAGAAAAAATGCGTAAAAAAACACAGGCCTTTCCCCCAGGAGACCGGTGTTCATGTCCCTTGTGAAACCAAAAGTCAACGTTGAAGTTAACGCTATGTGAGTTACGTAACATACTTAACTTACATCAGCTTCGCAACATAGCCCACCTTTTCCTAAAGTAGTGTTGTTGCCTAAACCTAACCAAGTTGTTTACTGTGAACACGGGACGATTATTTCGAAAATAAAGTGTGTAACACATGCAAAAGTGACGCTATAGGGGTACGTAGAGTGTCATAGTTTGAAGCATAGAGCCGCTGACCAATTTAACGACTAGGGAGTGAGAACGTTTTGACCATACGTAGTATCAAAAATCATCTTGGTGGATTAACTTCAAAATCACAAAGGGTTTGCATCAAAGTGCTGTTGTAGCTTTTTTCAGGAAAACAGATGAAAGACTGATGTCAGGACTTTGGCTTTCTAAACAGCTTGTTGATACAAGGCATTCTGGGAAATGAGAAAGTACCCTGAACATCACAAATAGATGATATACAGCACTGTAAGAAGATCAATTCTCCTTAAAGGTCCTATATTATAAAAAAGTGAGATTTTCATGTTTTTTTATTATAAAGCAGAATTATAATTTTATAAATACTGTGAAAGTATTGAAATGCTCTATCCACAGGGAAATACACACAGCCCGTATTTAGAAACTCTACATTTGAAACAAGCTGTCAGGATTTCTGTCCATTTGTGATGTCATAAATATACAATATTTAGACCCTTTACACAGATTTCAAAGTAAACATTCTAAATGTGTCCCAGTTTATTCCTGGTTGCAGTGTATGTGAATGTCATCAGCTGACAGGAAGTACACATGGACCCAAGCTGTTGCCTAGCAATGCAATTCTGTTGCAATTTCGTTGCAATTCCGTCAACATGCGGTTTCAGACAGAGGGTAAATACAGGCATATTCAAACAGACAGTATGAGGAAAATAAAGTTGTTTTTTTCAGTATTACAGCATGTAAACATGTTATAGTAGAAACATAAAATACAAGTATGATCCTGAAAATGAGCATGATATGGGACCTTTAATATCACTGACACGGCTTCTGTTCTGTTAATCTTAGCACTAAACATCCATTAAAATACACTGAACCGATTTTACTACTGCAGTGTGCATGTGTGCCTGGTGTTGCTGGCGGCGGCAGGTTTTTACACGTCAAAAGATCAAGGAGGAGAAGCAGTGAGCATGGTGGGATACCTGGTGGGTTTACTGCTTCCTTAGAAACCAGAAGCTCTTATTGGGCTGTTACTATGTGTTTGTGTAAAGTCAGCGAGAGGGAGACCCCGGCATTAAATTAAATCACCAAAATGTGCTTCTAACTGCTCGTATTAACTTTCCTTTCATCCTCACTTCTTCCTCTCTTTGTTTACTTTTGTTTCCTATCTTATCATACTCTTCTTGATTCTGGGGTCTTATTTCTGTGATTTTTACCGATGTTTCTATCAGTTAAGATAACATTGTACTTATATACTGTAGATAATCTGCTTCTTTCCTGTCAGTCGGACGTTGTTATAGTGATGTAGATATTTTAAATTACTTTTGTGTGTGTAATTTTATCATATCCAACATAAACAACAGCCAAAGCTCTGAAGAATATGACCCAAAATTGTAATAAACAAAATGTATCTTGGCTTTAAGGCTGTAGTAATCAATATTCTTATGTTAACAAGAGATCAAATGACTAATGTGAAAGGGATTGCTCATTGTGATTAACCAACGGACAAGAATCACCCAACTCTGCAGGAGGAGGAGACCAAAACAGAGCTGCAACGAGAGTGAGTATTAGAATTTACATCATCAGGAGGCCAGAAATATAATTCCAAATGCTAATGTTGCTCCAAGTATAGGAAGAGTTTGGCATTATAGATGCAATAATTAGGATGCAATAATGAGTAAAGGCCTTTACACACCGGGGGTGTGACGAATAAGCGACACAAAAATGTGAAAATACTCCCTTGCGAATATTTTATGTCTAGGGCTTTTATTTTGAAAGGCAAGAATAAGGTGATTAATTGCATGATTGTCCATAGTTAATCGTAATTGATGGCAAATTACACGTAATTTTTTTTATCTTTTCAAAATTAACCTTAAAGGGACATTTGTCAAGTATTTAACACTCTTATCGACATGGGAGTGGACAAATATGCTGCTTTATGCAAATGTATATACTGTATATATATTTAGTATTGGAAATCAATTAACAACACAAAACAACAACAGATAGCCCTCACAGGTACTGCATTTAACATAAAAAATATGCTCAAATCATAGCATTGCAAACTCAAGCATGTCTGTAAAAGGGAGACTCGTGGGTACCCATAGAACCCATTTTCATCCACATATCTTGAGGTCAGGAGCTGTTAAATGAAGAGTAGTTTGAGTAGTAGTTTTATCTATTTGATTCGTGTACATAGACACGAATTACACTTCTTTTCGTGATGCTCCACATGACTTTCAACAATGTATTTTTTGTGTGTTTTCCTACGAATGTAAGAGGTCAAGGGAGCCTTTTGAAAATGGCAGTTTTTCCCCGCCAAATTTTATTGTAAATTTGGAGCGTTATTTAGCCTCCTTCACAACGAAGCTAGTATGATATGGTCATTGGATTCCTTAGGTTTTCTAGTTTCATACGATGTCAGTATCTTCACTTTATCTTTGAGTCCACTACAACCTGAAAATCGCACGTTGTGTTAATGCGTTAAAGAAATTAGTGGATTCGAAAAGAATTTGCATTAGCATGTTATTAACAGTAACTTTGACAGCCCTAGTATGAATGGAAACGGAAGGAGTGGATCTGAAAGGATTAATAAAGTTTCTTCTTCATCTTGGTTTGGACTACGGAGCCTCTGTGTTGTTGTTTCATAAATATAGGCGTAAGTCAACCAATTCCACAAAACGTGATTTGCCAGTCTTTATTCGTTCAGAAAATCAACCTCATTCCAAAAAAATACATTCTCTCACTTTTTCTCGGCGTAATATTCACATTATGTATAAAAGTACAACAAACAACAACAGTTTGAAAAAAAATACTGACGTACAATTTACTCGCATGAAAAAAAAGATGCCGGTGTGTAACCGTAGCCTACAACACTGATGAAATGTGGATGGAAGTAACATCAGCGTCAGGTTGGCTCTGGAGGCTTTGTAGACACCAGTTTGGCTTCGTCAACTTGACCAACCTCCAGTCTCAGCTGTATGGTACATCTCTAAACTCCGCAACCTGTGCTGATGCCCTAACCCTAACCCTAACCCAACATCAGCCATTGCCACAAGGCCAGAAGACAGCCATCTTTGAATGCAGCTCATTAGTACCTGGCAAACACACACACACACACACACACACACACACACACACACACACACAGGCTGAGAGATCAGCAGCTACCTGGTTGCCACGCTGGCACCCCCCAAACTCCTAAATATCTTTATGGAGGGGTTTTAAAATGGCCCCCCTCTGGCGGTTTCCATTATGACATCGGGGGGCCACAGGTCACTTCTTCCTCTCCTTTCTTCTCCTCTTTTCATGTCCCTCTTTCTCTCCCTCTCAGCAATTTTTATATAGTCCTTCTTTCCATATTAGCTGCTCTGAAAGCCTATTAACTACCCCCCCACACACACACACTCTTGCACACCTCTAAACCCACTGCTGTTTTCTGTTAGCACTTAGCCACGTTAGCAGGGGGGTTATAGATAAAGAGGCTGTAGGGACGAAGAGGAGGGACTGCTTGGATTGGACCTGCACGTTTTTGAAGTTTTATGGTGGTGTTTTAAATTGGATTTCTGGGGCTTTGCGTTACAAAACTTTATAGCTGCCTCATTTTGCCTTGTTCATGGTGGGGCACTTTATTTTTCTCCTTGTCAGGAAGCTGTCTTTTCCACTTGAGCAAGAGAGTCGGGGTTCAGAACCCAATCCTGTTGAAGACACATTCATTAGAGTTTAGCTTTGAGAAATCATATCATGCTGCAATCTGACACAATTTGTGTTTGTCTTAGGTCACACACAATCCAGTAGAAGTAACCATGTGATAACCACAACCAAAGTGCCCAGGAATGTTGCAGAAATTAGAAAATAAGTGCTGAAAGAGAAGCTGGAAACAAGACAGGAGGATCATTCAACAAGCAAAAGGCTTCCCAATCATTATCAACATAGATTCATCGATCCACCCATACAGTGGAACACTTCTGATGTTGCTGGTCACTTGTAAAATTCAAAAAATAACATAACTTTTTTTAAGATATCACACGAACCATTGTCTGAGGATACGTTGCTCAATTCACTGGACTTTATATTATGTTTTGGAAATGTTGTTGTTGAACCAGAGGTAGGTGGGCCTACAATATTATTTGTAACTCCACGCTCAACTGGAGTGTATGGGTCAGAGGTCACAATCAGCCGTACAATTACTGTACAGTAACTCATTCTTCTGTCCGTGTGTCGCATCGTGTGTGCTGTTGAGTAATTAGTAAAAATGCATTACTTTTTCAATGAGTAATTGGTTACATTTTTCAAGTAACTTGCCCAAAATGTGTGTATCCAAAACATTCTCACTCCCAGTTCGTCATATACCGCCTCTTGGTCAGTGCCCCTCAGCATCGGAGACCGACGGGTGGTTACCCGTCTTGCATTACTTTTGGACGGGCCAGGGACGGCGTGTCAATATACGGCCATTACGTGCAAAGTGTATACAACCACTTGGGTAGGGTTAGGAAACGGAGGTGGTTGATGTTAACTTCACTGACTAGCGACTCACTTGACTCACAGGGCTGACGATACCGATGAGTTGCGTGACTGAAGACTGACGTGACGAAATAAGGGAACGTTACTTTTAGTTTCACATGGGACACGAACAAGGTCTCCTGGTTGAAAGTCCTGTGTTGTTTGTGCGGCTAACTGTATAGTCAAGAGGGCAGCAACCTTTACTATCAAAAGAGCCATTTTAGGCAAAAAAACAAAAAAAATCTGTCTGGAGCCCCAAAACATTTGAGCATTGTCATGAAGGTAACACAGTTTATAGTCTCAGTATATAGTATATAAGTCTAATGCAGTGAGGGCCAAAGTGCAAATGTACTACGGAGTATTAGGGCCACATTGAGGGAAAAAAAATCTGAGATATCCAGAATAAAGTCATAACTACGAGAAAAAAATCATAATGTTACGAGAATAAAGTCAGAATTTTCCAAAAAAAAGTCGTAATATAACGAGAATAAAGTCAGAACTTTATGAGAAAAAAAGAAAATAACACGTGAAATTTGTATTTTATACTTTATGACTTTATTCTCATAATATTACAACTTTTTTTTTCGTAAACCTATGACTTTATTCTCGGAATATTATGACTTTATTCTCAAAATCTCTGATTTCTTTTTTTTCCTCAATGTGGCCCTAATACTCCGTCGTACCATCGTACCGTAGACCTACAACAATGAAAAATAAAAATGAAAATGTAAAAAAAACAGTTATTCATTTCCATTTTTAAAAATCCACAGGGAGCCACTGGAGAGGAGCTAGAGAGCTGCATGTGGGTCCGGGGCCGCAGGTTGCAGACCCCCGGTATAGTCAGAACCTAATATTCAGAATAACCTACACTTTCTTAAACTGAAAACTAATGAATAAAAAATGAATCAGAAAGGATCAAACAATAAAAACAAAGCAGGAAGAGAAATATAAGTCAACGTTACTTTTAGTTTCATACGGGACACAAACACCGGTCTCCTGGTTGAAAGTCTTGTGTTTGTTTGACCCATCCAGCCCGGCCTGAACGGACTCTCATGCTATTAATACTACGTCACTTGGGTTCGTATTGGAGTTAGTTGAAAGCCCGGTTCGTCACAAAACTGCTGCTAAAGGGTGCCTCTGTGCATCGGTTTCCGATGCTGAGGGCCGAGTTGGGAGTGAAAATGGATTAGTGTTTGTGGTTCATATCATCAAAGCTACTGAAGACTTTGCTGACATGGTAAGGATTTCAGTTGTATTTTTTCCTTGGCTGCCACACCTCATTGTTCTTCCTCTCTGGTGGACAGCCCATCTTGCTGAAAAAGACCTTAAATTTCTCAGTTCGAACAAGATAGAACTTCCCTATCCCTATAGAAGTCCAGCATTTCCAGAAATCCCTGAACTCTGCGTCTTTAATGTTTGAGGTAGATGTTACTGTGCGCTGAGAAGTACATGCTGGATTTTTAACTGAAAGGTGCTACAGTATCTGACATCCTTTGATTTGTGTACATCTTTTTAAGCCTGTGGGTGGGGTTCAACAAAAACTATAGTTTCCTGATGAAGAAATCTTAAGGAGTTTTGATTTTGCAGTGGAAACAGCTGGAAGTTTTTCACTGAGAGAAAATGGCCAGAAAAGAAGCCTTGGAGCTGCAGCAGATGGCAGCCTGGGCCCTGCAGCCGCTGCTGGGCGGAGCTCCGATATTGACCAATCACTGCCGAACTGACTGTGATTGGCCAGTACTAAGCTAGGTCTCACTATACCATTGGCTGCTGCGGCGCTGAGACATTGGAGCTGCTGGAATCTGAGTTAGCTGATGAGATCTGCAGAGGACCAACACACACACACACACACACACACACACACACACACACACAGAGTCAATGTATTACTCATCACTGCCTACACTGTAACACGTATGTGGCCTGGTTTCCTCTCTGTTGCTTTCTCTGTGTTTATCTACGTCTGTCCCTGTAATCTTAACTGTTTATTCTTTCCCATCAGAGATTTTCCTTCAGGCAGAAATGGCGCATGCTCGCAATATCCAAGGCATGCAAAAATTACCTTTTATTCTGAAAGTAAAGATCATTGTTCATAAAGTCCCAATGGCCCTGGGCCTCTTTTAAGACACTGTAATCATCTCTGACGTGCACTTTCCCTTCCTGTAATAGTTTACTGTGGGGTGTGTTTTCTTCTTTTGGAAAGTGTCTTTTTTTTGTGTATTTGACTTTTCCCATTAACTTTCCCACTCTGGACGGAACGATATTCAGTTTTGCAGTGTGTTTATGTAATGTGGTGTTGAGGTCTGGGTTGGTGAAAGGGTGTGTGATGTTTTAACTTTGATTGAGCCTTAGCCCAGTGTTTTAGTCTCCTAATCTCAGCCGTACTTGAACAAAACTTTAACAATGCTGTGTGCAGATATTACAGGGGGAAAAAGGTAACACCATGTAACACCAAATGTAATGCAGGAGTTTCCAAAATTGATATTAATATCAAAGTCTGATGTTTTGGTAGGATTTTTGCCATTTAGGCACAGGTTATGTGATAGCACCATTGTTCTTAAAGGAATAGTTTTTTGCCGAGAGTTAAGGCTGGTGCACACTGAAAGATTTTTTAAATCTTAACACATTTTTAAAAAGTGAGAGAGCCCACAGATAACGCCATGTTATATTCAATTGAACAGTTCTGTTCTAATAGTGTGTGGTGAGCAATGATTTGGCCAAAACAGCGCACCCTACCCCACACTAACAGATTCCATTCATGAACAACAAGAGTCCTGACTCAAAAAACAAAAAATCTCACAAAATCTCTCGCAATCAAACGTAACGATAATGAACAGGAAGAATGAGTTAGTTTTTGCTCTAATTTGAACTGAAATTCACGAAAGATGGATGGATGAAGTCATGAAGACATGTTCAATAAACACTTGTGTTGTTGCCAAAAATTAAGAAGTTGCTCCTCCATTTCTGAGGTTCATCTTACTACTACTTTATGCTTCGCTTTTAGCGTTAGCTCATGCATTAACCACGGCCACCATGACGGCTGTGGTTGTCCTTCTACTGCAGTCAGTTTCGTTCTCAATTGGCTATCGTTCTTTCCCACGTAACTGCGTCATCAGCTGTCCTTGGGGTTCCCCACACACAACAGGATCATAAATATTGAAGATGTTTAATATTTATGAATTGAAATCGGTGCAGATGGACTTCCGAGCCGATCGGGGGAAACATACCTCACACCACAGGAATATCTGGAAAGATCATCTTTAGAACAATCAAAGGATTGGAAGGGGGGAATTGGGGCCAAAATGAGCTTGATTCTTGTGTAGTGTGTACCGGGCATTAGATGAGAAGATTGATATCACTCTCAGGCCTAACTTTGATGGTTGTCTAATTAGTCATACTTAAGGTTATAGAGAAACGCCTGATATTTTAAAATAAGTTTTCTGGGGCTTTTCCTATTTCTGTAACTTGACGTACAACAACCTGTACAGCTGCCCTCGATTTCAGCCACACTTCTGGCACAGGAGTATGACGTCCCCATTCTTAATCCTGCCTACAAAGCTCTGATAGGCTCAGTAGTTTCTGTCAGTAAAGTACAGCATCAGACCTACTTGAATTACTGAAAAAAAATCTACTGATGTGGACAGTGATTCAAAGGTCTGGAACCAGTCTAGGTCTCTGAAATACTGCTTTTTCCTACATGCACAATTTTAAATGAGTTGCACTTTAATTTCGATGTTCTTCCCTTTTTGGCTGTATGAAACAAAAATGAAAAAGATCATAACTATGCAGATGATCAACCCTTGCAGCAGTAAGGTCATTGGCCTCAGGTCTACAAGCCTCTAGTACCTAAAGACACTTACCTACAGTACCTAAAGACTTTTAAGAAGCTTTTGAACAAGTCCTCTGTTTTTTGTAGGAGGCTACATGTGTGTCCATGACTGTAATAGTGGTGAGCAATGATAATACTACCGACTGTAGTTCTAACAGCACCTGGAGCTCTACTTTGACAGACAGAACTGTACTGGCGGCCCCTGGTGGCCACACTGGGTGACTGCACTCCTACAACCAGAACTCCCATTCACACACACAGACCCTGAATCCCTGCAGCTCCCCTAAGCTGCTGCTCTACTGGTTCTACTACTGGTCTTACTGGTGGACTAGTTTACCGGTGGTGGAACAGGAAGAGAGACAACACACTTGATTACTTGGTTAATGTGAGAAATCACTATATGTGGGAAAAACTGTAGATTTGGGGGGGAGAGCGGTAGGGGCTGCTGAGGGTAGAACCGTGGAGCAGACAGGGGGGGTGTGGCTTTGAAGAGGAAGGGCGGGGTTAAAGGAAAGGAAGGAGGTGTCCTGTTTCCTGATGGATGGCAAAAGAAGGCGGAACAAAACGCTCCAAGATGCTGTCTGTTACCCTCATGCGCCGACACACACACACACACAAAGAATATGCAGCTTACACATACAGATGAACAAAAACATATTGAGTGAAACAGATCATAACCTTATCATATGCTGTTGTCTCAAACCGGCTCAGGAGATGTGACAAGGAGGGAGTCCACACACGAGATTTATTTAAAACCAACAGCATTAAGTTAACACAAAACAAACAATGGAGTAGGGAGATCAGCAGTGAAAGCAGTGATGTGTGTGTCATGTGTACAAAACCAAAAGAAAAAGTCATGCAGGATGGATGTCACTTTAGGAAGGGAGCGAGACATTAAATGGGCATTAAATGTGTTTTGGGTGATCGGATTGCAATCAGCTAGTGCTTGACCAGATGAAAGTACCGGTGTAAATGCACCCAAAATGTAATGAGGACGGATCGTGATCCAATTGGCCAAACCACCTCCGGAGGTGGTAGGGGTGCATTGTGAACACAAGTGTAAATGCAATTGCGTTTTCAATCCATAAACAACTACGTGGGCGGTAGTGACGCCCACAATGTTCGGGTTTGGACGGGTGGGTCAAAAAGTGACATAGCAGCATTATGAGTAAGTTATTAATGACTTACAGAAACATTGCGTGGAAAAGTCCACCTTCCTCCTTCTCTTCCCCTCACTCTCTCTCTCAAACACCGTATTGCCTTATTTCTATTATTGTTACTGCTACTATTACTGATATTTCTGTTATCACTCTATTATATCCACCGCTATTGATTATTGTTTTTAGTAGGGATGCACCGATAACACTTTTTTTTCAAACCGAGTACAAGTACAAGCACTTACATTTGGGTACTCTCCGATACCGAGTACCGATACGAGTACTTCTCTGTGCCAAAAGACCCTCGTTAACAGCCAGCTGGAGGGTGTGAGCGACACACGGCAGGCTGGGGAGTCCCGCATACGAGGCGGTGCGCCGCGACCGGCTCTAGGTCGGCTTGGAAAGGCTCGGGGGAAAGGTATTTCCCGGGGTCGTGGGCAAAGTGCACGCTGCGCCCTCTCTCCCCACCGGGGACTGGCGACCGTGATGGGGCTCGGCCCACTTAAAAGGCGCCAGGGGTCTGCAGCGATGTCTGCAACCCACCCGACCCGTCTTGAAACACGGACCAAGGAGTCTAACGCACACGCGAGTCAGAGGGTGCAAGCAAAACCCTGCGCAATGAAAGTGAGGGCCGGCGTGCGCCGGTATCGGGTTGGGCGCACCACTGGCCTGTCTCGCCCGCACCGTTGGTTAGGTGGAGCGTGAGCGCATGCGATAGGACCCAAAAGATGGTGACGAGAGGTTAACGTCATGCTGCCGTAAAGTGGTATCGGTGCCATTGTATCGGAGCCGTTTTGCGAGTACGAGTACATGAGCACTGTATCGGACCCGATACCCGATACTGGTATCGATACCCGATACCGGTATCAGTGCATTCCTAGTTATTAGTCCTATTTGTATTACTACTTATAGCTGCTGTGCTATTATTGAGGTTGCTGTGCATCTTCTCTCTCTCTCTCTCTCTCTCTCTCTCTCTCTCTCTCTCTCTCAAAAAAGCACAGCATTTTCAAGTATGCACCTGAAAATAAGCATAATAGGTCTCTTTAAAGACTTAACTTCAGTAGAAATCAATGGCTTTGGGTGTGAGTGCTACAGACTGGGCCAGATTAACCCACTAGGGGGCCTTGGAGGAATAATTAGCTTTGGGGACCTTATTTAGAATCCCCACTCAGTTAGCACATGATAACTTGATTACTTACAAATTGATTTAATTAATTATGTAAGAATAAAGGTACAATAACTAGATTTTTGAGACAGGGCCTTAACAAGATTGGATAAAAAAAAGCAATGCTGTCACCTTAAGGCCCTTACTCTATACCAGTTCAGTTATTATTATTATATTATGAGTAACTGGAGAATATTATCATACACATTTGCAATTAACCAGATGACCATAAACCAATTGGAGCATGGGGCCTTATTTGGTCTCCCCCAAGAAAAGAAACCTGCACTCACCTAATTTGACAGACTTGCATGTGTACAGTACATAACAGCAAGCTGTACATTTAACTGTAAAAATATCTACTCATGATGTCTACTCTTGATTTATTCATGACAACTCCAAGACAGACCAAGTGTTTATCGGACCAACACAGGACTCAGCATGATAGTTTATGTTGAAATATGTGTGTGTGTGGAAGAGAGAGCGAGAGATCACAAGCTGGAGGCTAAGCAGTTTGTTTGTGTGTGTGTGTGTGTGTGTGTGTGTGTGTGTGTGTGTGTGTGTGTGTGTGTGTGTGTGTGTGTGCTCTCTGCTGGTCTGGACAGCCTCTCCGGGTTGAATTCAGAGGGGGCGGGGCCATCGACTGGAGTGGGGAGCTCTGACTAAAAACTTTTCTCTGCTCTTGATGTGGATCAGCGAGCAACATCAGCAAGCCAGATGTGCATGTGTGTGTGTGTGTGTGTGTGTAGATTTTAGGTGAGGTGGGTTGAACCAAAGGCAGGGGAGGTCTCCTCTGATTGGCTGTCTGTAGATGATGACGCGAGTCACCGACATGCATTCTGGGCAGAAGATATATATCTCTCCTTTTCTCTACTTACTTGGACTTTTTCCTCTTTTCTTCTTTTTTGCTCTCTCAGTCAGACAAGTACATGCACGCACACGTACACACACACACACACACACACACACTCCTCCCCCCTCTTTCTCCTCAGAATGGAAAAAGCAAATTCACCATCAGGTCATACCAAGAAATGGACACAAGCTGGTTTTGGTTTGTGTTCCCTTAAAGTCTAAACTACAATTAAACTTCCTCATGAAGTAATTTCAGCGCTACTGATGTTAAATGATTTAAAAAAAAAAACAGTGCGAAACATATATACATATATAAACATATTCTAAAGTTTCTTGGTGAATGTGTTAGCAAACAGTTGCCTATTTACACATCCAGTGGACACACAGCAACATTATCATTCATTTAATGTTGGTCACCTGACAACTGTAAGTCCAATATTCACTCTCTTTTAGCTCTTTTAGCTGTTTTTGTCTCCACCAACTCCTGAGAGAATACCAGGCTCTTTAGTTGCTCAATGCTCCACTATGTTCACCAGCTAGTTGCTAACCAGTGTTGGGGGTAACCAGAGACTGTATATAAAGATGGACAACATGACAGCTCCTCAAAAGTGAAGCCAAAACATCTGGATCGCCCCCTGATAAATCCTGCCCCCTTCATGTTAGCGGATGGGACACGGGACAAACTAAAAAGTCAAAGTACACATCAAATACATTTTTCCCAAAGATGGTCTCTGTCATATTGGGTAGTTCTTATCACGCCAATGTATGTTCAAGTGTTCATTTTTCTGATGAGTTTGGTTTAAATTAGTTATTGGATGCTATAAAAAAGGGGTGGGACGTCATGACCGACAGCTGTGATTGACAGTTTCCAATCACGGCATCTCAGATTGTTCTGTGAAACACACATCTGACAGGGTCAGGTTAGCGTATCGCTGCCACCATGAAAGATTTTGCAGAGTTTGTCATTATAATGAGAAGCATATCTCACATTTACTAGAATTTTTCAAATAATAGCAGGATATTTTTCAAGTTATTATGATATTTTTTCTCGTTAGTAGATACCAAATTTTTCCATCTTTAACTTTTCTTGTAATACAAACATATGACTTTCACCTTCTCATTATTTCACATGACAGAGATGAGACAATGATCCATCATTGCCTCTCTCATCAGCACCAATGTGCAGTGTCCCCACCTCAGTCTAACACCTGCCTATACCCTTCTTGCCTACGTTTCAAAGTGTGTAGCAAAGTGCTTAAAGGTCCCGTATTATAAAAAAGTGTGATTTTCATGTTTTTTATTATAAAGCAGGCTTAAGTCCGATATAAATACTGTGAAAGTATTGAAACTCTCAATCCACAGGGAAATACACACAGCCCGTATTCAGAAACTCTGCATTTGGAACAAGCTGTCAGGATTGCTGTCCATTTGTGATGTCACAAACATACAATATTTAGACGCTTTACACAGATTTAAACGTAAACATTCTCAATGTGTCCCAGTTTATTCCTGGTTGCAGTGTATGTTAATGTCATCAGCTGACAGGAAGTACACATGGACCCAAGCTGTTGCCTAGCAATGCAATTGTGTTGCAATTTCGTAGCAATTCTGTCAAAATGCACTAAAACAGAGCGTTTAAGACAGAGGATGAATACAGGCATATTCAGACCGACAGTATGAGGAAAATAAAGGTTTTTTTTTAACATTACAGCATGTTAACATGTTCTAGTAGAAACACAAAATACAAGTATGAACCTGAAAAAGAGCACGATATGGGACCTTTAACCTAAAATATTTGGTGCCAAGTACAAATCCCTCAGCACCGTCTCCCCTCCATCTCCTTAAAAATAGTTGATTTCAAAAGGCAAACAACAGACAAAAAAGACAATGTGTTTGTCAGTAAAGCAACATGTCCTCCCTCGCTCCTCCTCCTCCTCAGTTCAGATGAGGAAAAGGTTTCAGTCATGAACCAAAGGGTTAGAGTTACAGTGGAAGCTGACGTATACGCCTCCCTCCCTCTCTCCTCCTTTTCTCACAGGGTGTGTCTTTTCACCCCGAGCTAGAGAACTCCCCTGGAATGTGGGATGCAGAGAGACAGCCACATGGCTTCACACAAGCTTTTAATGTGTTTCTATTGCTGTGGACTCTAATTGACCGTGTGTGTGTGTGTGTGTGTGTGTGTGTTTTCATGTGTCAAGGCAGCAAAAAAGTTGTCCCACAAGATATTAGTATGCATGTGTGCGTATATGTGTTTGTGTCAAATGAATCACCTTAGACTTTTTATTTCTTTATCACACTTTTTAAATATGTTCCCTACTCACAAATCCAAGATAAAGCCCTACAGTAAGCCAACATCTGGAACACTAAAGAAATACACAGACAGACTTATTCAAAACAGTGATAGACTCTGACTTCCAACCTGCTGAAAACTGTACAGCCAGCCACTAACCAATCATCTAACTGGAAAGATTGAGTCATCATTCCTACAAGATCCCCAAATCATTGGAAGAAGTATTCAGATCCTAAAGTAGCCATACCAAACTGTAAAGAAATACTCTGCTACGAGTCCTGCATTCAAAATTTTGCTGAAGTGAAAGTGTGTAAGTATCATTAGCAAAGTGTACTTCGGGTATCAAAGTGTTATAGAGTGCTACAGGAATGAGTCCTAAAACCCAGAAATGAGCTAGTTTTTTGAATGGGTTTTTAGTTCGATGCCTGAGATAAGGTCTGAGGTCAACACAAGCTGAAGAGATTTTAACATTTTGTTCTATGACATAAAATACAAATATACCACTCGTGAGTTTTGAAGCTTCTACCCGTCACGTCGACTCGTCCTCCTTTACAGCCTCGTCGTGTGAACTTTGTTTATAGCCTAACGTTAGCTTTTTACTTGTCGATTGTCGAGTGGTGTTCATTTGTGAAGATTATCTTGCTGAACCAAAGGTGAAAGTATCATAAACGTCTGTTTGCCACAGAGTTTGTTTTCTGCAATAATATAAAACCCAATAGAAAAATCCCATTGTCTTTTTGTCGAGGGAACCGGGGGGGGGGGGGGGGGGGGGGGGGG
>CAKAOI010030850.1:0-24647 GCA_916701655.1 Sebastiscus albofasciatus | reverse complement strand
CCCCCCCCCCCCCCCCCCCCCCCCCCCCCCCCCCCCCCCCCCCCCCCGCGCTCGCTGAGTGCCATTCTAGTTCTTATAGTAACAAGGGGTCAGGGATCTTCTTGTACAATATTAGGTAATTTACCTTTTTACTTAAATGAAAACACCTGAGAAGTTAAGAATTAAAATCTGTCTTTGGTGGAACTGCTAACAACTCTTAAGTCCCTTTCAGACATGCAGTCTGTCCCTGAGATGTTCAGGAACATTTCCTGCATGGGGTCATGTGTGAATGGGAGCAGGGATCGATATTTAGGGAAATCATTGCCAATTTCCCGCCTCGAGACCTCGTAACATATCGGGGAAGATGCTGGTATGGCTGTGTTGTGAATGAAAGACACTGCAGGGGCGAGCGCGAAAAGGGTTACGTCCGTCTGACAGAAGATGCTTTCAGGTGGAGCGAGTGAACCATCATAAGTATTTGAATCAGCAACTTGTTTACGGTTTGCCAATACTTTGACTTGTCTCGCTAAGTTGTTGAATATTTAATACATTATTACACTATAAGAACATTAGCACCGGACAAACAGCCCCTCGCTAACACCCTCTCTCTCTCTCTCTTATTACCTCTATGTCTCTCTGTCTCTCTCAGTCAACCTGCCTGTGCCTGCCTCCAGCATACTTCAGGTTCCAGCCCATTTCTTCGAAGAGTTTGCCCCTCTCTCTCCCTTCCTCTTTTTCTCTGCTTCTCTGAGCTTTTTTCGTCCCTGTAGGTGTTTCTTTTTCTTTACAACACCTCTCCTGGCTTCATTCAATTCAAATTACAAAACTAAAACACTACAGCTCTCAGTTTAAATGTATGTTCATTTAAACTTGCCTAGAGGCCACCCAAGCTTTAAAAAAAAAAACACACACACACACCTGTAGGCCCATTAAGTTGCACTGATCTGACCTCTGCCTATGCAAACACATAGAGACAAGCCTAGACAGGCATGCTGCTGTGGATAGAGGATTACACACATGAACACATTTGTGCAGGACAGCCGGACACAGAAAGGAATTACGGCTCTCAATCGATACAAATATTTAATTGTGATTAATCACATGATTGTCCAAATCAGGATTAATCGCTCATTTTTCATCTGTTCAAAATGTACCTTAAAGACAGATTCATCAAGTATTTAATACTCTTATCAACATGGGAGTGGGGCAAATAAGCTTGCTTTATGGAAATGTATATATATATATATATACACAATATATCTATTAACAACACAAAGAAACCCTCACAGGTACTGCATTTAGCATAAAAAATATGCTTGAATCATAACAGGCAACAACAGCTGTCAGTGTGTCAGTGTGCTGACTTGACTATGACTTGCCCCAAACTGCATGTGATTATCATAAAGTGGGCATGTCTGTAAAGGGGAGACTCGTGGGTACCCATAGAACCCATTTACATTCACTGATCTGGAGGTCAGATTTCAAGGGACCCCTTTGAAAATGGACATGACAGTTTTTCCTCGCCAAAATTTTGCGCAAGTTAGGAGCATTATTAACATCCTTTGCGACAAGCTAGTATGACATGTTTGGTACCGATGGATTCATCAGGTCTTTTAGTTTTATATGCCAGTATCTTCACTCTAGCTTAGACCTAAAAATAAGTTGCGTGAAAGAAATGAATGGAAATTAATTTTTTTAAGTTTTTCATTTTAGCCTTTATTGATGTGAGTGAATACGAAGGGGCAACATGGGGAGACGGCTAGCCCTCGGTTGGAATCAAACTGGTTACATTACAAAAACATTATGTGTATTAAAGACTAAACTACAAGGACACCTTGCCCTAACAAATGTTACATCTTTGTACATTTTGTATTGTATTTTTTTATATAATTTTTTTTCCAACATATTGTTAAAAAAAAAGCGTGCGTCTTGAAGGCTTCTATATTTTGTTGTAACGACATTATAAAAAAGAGAATACAGAAAGAATGCATGGTAAACATGTAAAAGGCCTTAGAAAGCAGTAAATGATGAGTATCATCAAAAATCATATCTCTATACAACACAGTCTCACAGCAGTTTGTGAAATACTCATGAAATTTAGTCTATTTGATTTGTGTACTTACACAGGAATTTCCTTTTTTTTTGGTGACGCTCAGCACGACTTTCAACAACGTATATTTTGTGCTTTTTTCTTTTAATGTCAAGTAACAAGTGACGCACGTGTTAATTTCCGCTACAGTCTTTTCAAAATAAAACTACTCAATTAGGTTTAGGAATAGATTGACTTGGTAAGGCTTAGGCAACAAACTACGCTGCTCAAAACTCTGCGCCAATGGCAGACCTGCCAAATTCTGGTGTTCTCTGGCGAATGCCAACCGAGCTGCACGGTGCTGCTGGGTCGATGCCCTTCTACGGACCTGTCCAGCCCTCCTCATGTAGCGGCCGGTTTCCTGGTATCTCCTCCGTGCTCTTCAGACTGTGCACGGAGACATAGCAAACCTTCTTGCGACCGCACGTCACGTATGGATGTGCCATCCTGGAGGAGCTGGACTACCTGTGCAACCTGATCATGCTACAAGTAGTGACAAGGACACTAGCAGAACACAAAACTAGAGAAAAATCAGTCGGGAAGGATGAGGAGAGAGCAGCTGTCTGTGGCCACCACATGCAGAACCATTCCCTTTTTAACCATTCCCTTTTTGGGGGTTGTCTTGCTGTTGCCTCTCCATTCACCTGTTGTCACTTTCATTTGCACCAAAGCAGCTGAAAATGATTCACAATTCAAAAAGCTCAAGTGAGCTTCCTAAATGGACAGATTGATTTCCCTGACGTTTAACTGATGACGGTGTTAGACTGTGATAATTAAGTGTTCCTTTCATTTTTTTGAGCAGTGTATTTAGTTAGGCTTAGGAAAAGATCGACTTAGTTAGGTTTAGGCAACAAAACTACTTAGTGAGGTCTAGGAAAAGATCGCGGTCTGGGTTAAAATAACTCCAGAAGTGCCATAACTTAAGTATGGAAGTTACCTGACAAATAAATCATCTTTGACTTATGGTCTCACACGGGACACGAACACCAATCTCCTGGTCAAAAGTCCTGTGTTTTTTGACCCATCCATCCACCCGACCTCCTCCCTGCGTAGCGTTTAGCGCTCTTTATACTTCCCGGTTCACAATTACATGGAAATTGATTGATTTCGTGCTGACCATCACGGAAAAAATGTGACATTGGTGTCTATGTACACAAATCAATACATTCAATTTCGTGAGTATTTCACAAACTGCTGTGCGACTGGGCTTGTTTATTTGACCCACCATCGTCCCAGACCGCCACCTCTGCACCGCCACAACATATTGTTTTAAATGCATGCATCATTAAGGTTTCTATATTTTGTTGTAAAGACATTATAAAAAAAGAGAATACAGAAAAAAAACATAGTAAATGTTCAGGTGACTGATGGGCGAAGGCTGGAGTCTTGAGACACTCGGACATCGGACATGAGGTAACCAGAATTACGGACGGTGAGCCAGATATTTCACATTGCAGATTGAGCTCACCTGTGTCTAGTCGTCACTAAACAGCACATGGAAAACTTTTTAACATCGAAGCCCCCAAAACTGCCTGCAGATTTTAACCTACATTCATGTCCATTACACATTGTCTGGAGGACGACAATGGAGGTGGGACCCCACTAGAGAATGACCACGGAGGTGGGACCCCATTGGAGGATGAATCTTAGAGGTGGGACCCCTCTGGAGGATGACCATGGAGGCAGGACCCCATTGGAGAATGACCACGGAGGCGGGACCCCATTGGAGAATGACCACGAAGGCGGGACCCCACTGTAGGATGACCACGAAGGCGGGACCCCACTGTAGGATGACCACGGAGGTGGGACTCCACTGTACGATGACCACGGAGGTGGGACCTCACGGGAGGACGACCACGGAGGCGGGACCTCACTGGAGGACGACCACGGAGGCGGGACCTCACTGGAGGACGACCACGGAGGCGGGACCACACTGGAAGATGACCACGGAGGCGGGACCCCACTGGAGGATGACCTCGGAGGCAGGACCCCTCTGGAGGAAGGCCATGGAGTCTTGAGGCTAGGAGGGCAGCCAGTGACTGAAGACCCGGCTGTAGGTTGGTCCAGTGGTGAGCCGAACAGGAACTTGGGGCCGCTGCGGCCGAACAAGAACTTGGGCTTGGGGCCACTGCGACCGGACAGGGACAGGGACAGGCCGGACCCCAGACTGGACACGGGGAGCAGGTGTTGGCCAGAGCCCCAACTCAGGAACTGGCTTGAAGTCAGCCAGAAAGACCAACTCCAGACCCGGTTCAGGGCTTGGCTGGGCCCTTGATCGTGGAGCTAGAGAGCAGAGACTTTGGGTTAATGGCCAGCGGAGTCTCTGGGTAGCTGGGCAGCGGAGACTCTGTAGAAAAGGTCTTAGAAACCAGTAATCGATGTAAATGATGAAGAGGTTTCCCGGGACAAGGTGTGGAAAAATTTGTGTGGTACATCTAAAAATCCAGATCATCAATTAATACACTATAAATTGGCCCACAGGATGTACCTCACCCCTAGAAAGCATCACTCTATGAAGATCATTACATCTCCCAATTGTGATCTGTGTCCATCTGGTGCTCTGGGTTCATTCATGCATATGTACTGGAGATGCCATGATGTGTCTCAATTCTGAAAGCAAATATCTCTCACCTTAAGTGACATTCTTGAAGTTAGGATTCCACTTTCACCTACTTTGCTTTGCTTACAAGTTAGTTAAAGATATGACATAGCATGACCGACATTAATTTTGTTTTTATTGTTTTGGGGGAAAGAGATCAAGGGTGGGGGGTATCTACGGGTCTGCATTAGACCTGGAATGATGGTTTTGTATATGTACCTGTGTATGGGGGTAAGGGGATGTATAAAAGGGGTAAAATGAATGATATGTAACATTTCTCTCTATACCGTCGCAATAAAAAATGAATTGATCACAAAAAAGAAACCAGTAAATATTGAATATCATCCAAACTCATATCTCTGCAATTCATTCTCGTCAAGTCTTACATTAAGCGTCTTCTTTACATGAAGCCTGATCATTCATCATGAATGAACATAATGCTTTTTAAGATTTTGAATAAAAGATAGCAAATAATTTAGCATTTTTAATGGTTCTCCTGCTGAGATATCAAACTCCCCAGGCCAGATCATCTGGAACTGGTTTTCTTCCTGTTCCTATGTGGAGCTTCATCTAGTTGTACTCTCATCCATATTTGTGGAGCAAATCACCCGAGGAATATTTTTTACAGGAGGTTTGAAGCATTTTTGATCTCCTTGCTTTTTAATGTCGTAGTCTTTACTTCTTGTTCTTGCTTTGTATATGCATGAATGCTAGTTTCTTACAAAATAATTTCTTTTATAACACACAGTTTGTCTCACTTTGTGAACTGTGCTCTATAAATAAACTGCATAATTACAAGCCACATACTGCTACACGGTTGTGTTTTCTATAGTTTGGACCTTTAAAGTCAAGTGAGCATGTCTCTGAGTGGGAGTATCTTTAAGGTTTTGCAGCTGGATCTCTCTCTCAATCAATCCCAATGTGACGCTCCCTCTAGTGGATTATTGCTTATACCCATTGGTTATACACGTGTACTGTTTTCTCCAGTCGGGAGGCAGAAAGCAGCGGAGTTGGCAAACGAGCCGTGCATTATGGGAGCTGTCAGCATGGCGCGGGCCAGACTCTGACCAATCAGGTCACTTGGCTGAAGATCGACCGTGTTTAACTGGTGTGTTGTTGACCATCTAAACCCATCCAACAACCAGACCAGCCTCGTGTAATTCTATGTTGCAGTAATCACACACACAGGGAAGTCTACTTTCAGTATCGTGGTTTTCCGCACATGGCTGAGTTTTAACTCTTAACTCTGTCTTTCTAGCTTTCTTCTACATCCAAACCAATTGTACACATGCGCACACACACGCACACACACACACACAAACACAGGGTGGGCGTTATTTCTGAGTTCCTTTTTCAGTATCACATAGATTTTACTCTCTTTTCCCATTTCACAAGAGTGTGAACCGTTAATTTTACCAAACCTATTCATGCTCTAATTGATACAGTACAACATTATGAATAATTAGGAATTTGGTAAGCAGCAGATTGTCCCACAAAATTCATGTTCAGTGTCTTGCGCAAAAATTACAAATTCAAATGGTGGGAACTAACCTGTATGCTCATACTGCCGCCACTACTAAACCACTAGACGCTGTTTCAGAGCCATTCCATTCATTACACAGGATAGCTATATCACACTCACTACTGAGTTATATGAAAAATGTCGGCTGGTCATCACTGACCTTGTCACCAGATTACAGGATTTGGGGAAGAGGCAGGGAGGTGGCCAGAGATGGGACAGGCCCAATCCAGAGACAGAAGGTAAGAAATAGGTAGTTGGCTTATTATTATCAGAACCTCTGCATTAAGTGACTTTTAACAGACACAGAATGATGATAAGGGAAAAAAACAATCACGAGAAACAAAACAACTACAAAGAGATGCAAAACCACAACAAAGAGACAGAAAACGATTACAAAGAGATGCAAAATGACTACAAAGAGAAACAAAACAATCACAAAGAGAAACAAAACAACTACAAAAAGACATAAAACAACTACAAAGAGAGGTAAAAAAACTACAAAGAGAAATTAAAAAATCACAACGAGAAAAAAATGACTACAAAGACACATAAAACAACTACAAAAGGATGCAAAATGACTACAAAGAGAAACAAAACAATCACGAGAAACAAAATGACTACAAAGAGACATAAAATGACTACAAAGTAATGCAAAATGACTACAAAGACAGATAAAACAACAACAAAAGGATGCAAAATCACTACAAAGACACATAAAATAACTAAAAATGTATGCAAAATAACTACAAAGAGAAACAAAACAATCACAACGAGAAACAAAACGACTACAAAGTGATGCAAAATGACTACAAAGTGACACAAAACAATCACGTGAATCAAAACAACTAAAAAGACACAAATCAACTACAAAGATGAAAATCGACTACAAAGAGACACAAAACAATCACCAAAGAGAAACAAAACAACTGCACTAGCCCCGTTTCCGCTCACATATTTTTAAAAATCTCATTAGAAAAGTTGTATGGAAACGGCAAAATACGATACAACTTAATTGAGCAAAAAAGTTTTGATGTGCCGTTTGTTTTTTGTGACATTTCAAAGTGGGCTTACAATTTGTTTGACTATTGAATGGAAACACAGCTAGTAAGACATAAAACAACTACAATGAAAGACAAAATAACTACACAAAGACACAAAATAACTACATAGATACACAAAACAACTACACAAAGACACAAAACAACTACACAGACACAAAACAACTACATAGATACACAAAACAACTACACAAAGACACAAAACAACTACACAGACACAAAACAACTACACAAAGACACAAAACAACTACACAGACACAAAACAACTACACAAAGACACAAAACAACTACATAGAGACACAAGACAACTATGTATAGACACAAAACAACTACACAGACACAAAACAACTACACAGACACAAAACAACTACATAGAGACACAAGACAACTACGTATAGACACAAAACAACTGCATATAGACACAAAACAATTAAATAGAGACACAAATCAACTACACAGAGACACAAGACAACTACATAGACAAAAAACAACTACATAGACACAAAGCAACTGCATAGAGACACAAAATGACCACAAAGAGACGTTTTTAGTCTCTTTCAGTCTGATTGTCTTGTGTTCCTATGTAGGAGTGCGGTGCCTGTCATGTGTCCATGGCTGTTGGCAATTTGGAGTTACAGAGTATGTCATATTGGAATATTTAAAATTGTTTCATTTGTCATTCATTTATTGCACTCAATAATGTCACTATTAATAGTTTATTATTTGTCAAGAACCAGGGCTTTAAATGGGAGTCACATTTTTACTCATTTATCAAATGTGCCCACACATTCCCTCTCCTCACGGTAACACGAGGGGGTTAAAGGTTAATTCCAGTGTTTTCCGCAGTGATCTGAGTGGATTTCATTGATCCTTGCAGGTAAACAGAAAGGTGGTATCTCAAAGCTCTAGGTGATCTTCATGGAGGAGAGAGCAGTCTGAACCAGGAGAAGTGTGTCTCATCCCACTGATGGAGGATTTGCTGAAGCATCATAGCATCCCCTGGCGGCCATGTTGGAAGGTTACAGGTTCCAGCACAGCTGCCCCTGAAAAACAGTCACACTGCTCTGACACAAAGAAAGATGATAATGTAGGATCAATTTAAATTTGCATAATGCTAACAAAATGATTAAATGTGCCATGGAATATTTATAAAACTATACTTAACAGATCAAATATAGAGAGTGAAATATAATATCACAGCATTTCTTGCAAATGAAACAGTGAGTGAAATACTTATAGAACAAAACTAACCCTAACCCTTCTTTTCTGAATCACTGAAGGTTAGTTGCAATCTCTTTGTGTTGCAGGGCAGTAAAAAAGTAAATCCAGAAAACTCATATGAACTTTATCGTTCTAATTATATAGCCCAGTCGCACAACAGTTCGTGAAATGTAATGTATTGATTCATGTACATGGACACGACTTTCACATTTCTTTGTGATTGTCAGCACTGGTTCTCAAACTGTTTTCACCAAGTACCACCTCAGAAAATATTTGTCTCTTCAAGTACCACCATTATGACCGATGTCAAAATACAGTAGGTAGGCCTACCCTATATGGCACTTAAACTCTCACATAACTCTCATACTTCACAAGGGGCAGCCTCGCACACTAGGCCTGCACCATATGAGGAACATCTGCAATGTGCGATAACACTGTTCAATATTGCCATGACGATATGACTTGTGATAAATAAACAAATATATAAGTGTGCATATTAGCTATACATATACATATACTGTATTTAAAATAGAACTGGGCTAAATGTTGTTTCTAGAGCAGCAACAGTAATGTTTACAATATTAAAGTCACCATATAAACTCATTAATATCTCACTGGAAACAATCTAACATGTTAATAAAATAAATCATATTCCTGACATGAAAATACTAAATGAAGTTTATAAAGACTGAAGAACACAGACATCAGTCAGTATCAGTCCTTCCTCCTGTCCTCTGTCCTCCTGTCCTCTGTCCTCCTCCCTCTGTCCTCCTTTCCTCTGTCCTCCTGTCCTCTGTCCTCCTGTCCTCTCTCCTGTATCCTCCTGTCCTCTGTCCTCTCTCCTCTGTCCTCCTGTCCTCTGTCCTCCTATCCTCTCTCCTCTGTCCTCCTGTCCTCTGTCCTCCTGTCCTCTGTCCTCCTGTCCTCTGTCCTCCTCCTGTCTTCTGTCCTCCTGTCCTCCTCCCTCTGTCCTCCTCCCTCTGTCCTCTGTCCTCCTCCTGTTCTCTGTCCTCTGTCCTCTGCTGCAGTATCATTAGGGCTGATAGATTGAAGAGAGGCTGTTTTGTTTCAGCTGATGAGTTTACTAGTCAGAGATGACAAACTGTCCTAAACAGTGAGACTACACAGCCTACTGCAGCTTTAGTTTCAGCCGGTGTAGCCGAGGGTTTATGATACTTTATGAAGATAATAAATTAATAACACAGAGGCTCAGTCTGCAGCGCATCACTGCTTCACGTCTTCTGTTCCTTCACAATAAACTCCCCGGACACCAACACTGGATCGCTGCACGTCATTACAGTTCGCTGTTAGCCGCCGAGCTAACGCGCTGTGCAGATTGAAACGTCGCTTTCCTTTAACAGTTTCATCGTGTTCATGCTTATTGAACAGGTGTAATGATAACGTGTCTTGGCTTTACACTTGCAAAGTTGTATTGAACTTACAGTAAGGAGTAGTTGTATCTGTCTCCACCTCCTCTCTGATCAGCTGTTCACAGACTGACTGACTGTGTGTTGATGTGAGTGGAGAGCTCTGACACAGCGGAGAGACAGAGGAGAAGATGAAGTGTTAACTATCACTAAATATTCAGATTTTTCTTATTCATCGCGTTTCAGACAGCCTTTTGCGATGTGTTCATCGCGCAGGTTCATATGATGACAAAGAAAATACGATTTATGGGTCAGCCCTAATTCTTATTCATTTAAAAAAAATATTTCAGAGGTTCCTCCGCATACCACTAAAAAGAGCTACCACCAATGGTACGCGTACCACAATTTGAGAACCACTGTTCTAGAACACTGTCCAGCACATATTTCAGAATAAAAGCCCTGTGTTAACAAATGAAGGAATTTTGTCCACAGAAAAAACGCTTGAGGGCTTTTATTTTTAAATGAAAGCACAAAGTGTTGATTTAAAAATAAATCTTTACTTTTTTTTCATCTCCGTAACATATTCTACAGATAGATATCGGAACTGCAGTGATCTTATATGAGGTATGATGTTAATATACAGTCAATAGTCACTTTCACTGTCTGTTGCTGCTGTGAGACGCGGGCGGCATGCGTCATAAATAGGCGAGACCTCTATTCTCTAGAAGAGACGCAGCTGAGACGGGCAGTGTGGCTGCTCTAACCTGTTAACACAGATGCCGAAATAAAAAGAGCAGGTAACGCAGCCGCCACGCGCTCCTGATGTTCCTGGTGTGTCCGGGCTGTAAAAAGAATAAAAATGCTGCTAGCAGCAAGGTTAAAACCCTATCAAAAAAAGTCCAAATCCAGTCCAGTCCAGTCCAATCCAGCGGTCCAGTCCAGTCCAATCCAGCAGCTCGTCCTGTGTCCGCATCGCGGTTGCTCCCGTACTCTTCCTCGCCGTCTGCCCGTCTTGCCAGCCCGATCGAATCTGCGGAAGAACAGAGACAACAGGACCATCAGTGTATGCTCCACTGCTAAGCCATCAATGACCCCAGCTACGGGTCTTCCTGTTCTGCCCCACTGTGTCCGCCACTCAAATGTGCCAAAGAGTACTCATGGTTTTCCAGGGCGGCAGAACAAAAACTGCCGACCCCTACGCCTGAGTGAAACGGCGTTGGCGGACACTGGCTGCTGCATTTAGTCCCACCGCAACTCTCCGGTCAGTTGTTTGGTAGCTTGTACCTGGTGGATATCGGGAGATACGTTCTGCTGCACACTGTCGCTGGACTACTTCCTCGAATAATAAACCCGCCCGCTGTGAGCCGCCCCCTGCTTTTCTCCTCTCCGTCTGTATCATATTCTGACTAATTGCGTGCGGCATCGCCACACGCGTCACTCATTCTGTGATTAGTCGCTGTGGTTGGAGGTGTGGCTGTCCCAGGGTCGTTGCAATTCAGTTTATGCAACTCTAATAAAAACACACTTCAAAGCATGCATTAAAAGCAAACGGTAACATAGGTGTTGGTTTACTGGATACCAAACTTGTGACCTCAGTGATGTTGAATGAATGAACCCTTAGATGATGGTTCCATTAATGTTATTAACAATCTCCACAGGTTGTCCGGTGAGAACATGTAGATGATGGTGATGGGTCAATTAATCCAGGTCACACACACTCTCTTTGAGATGCCACTCATTTATTCTAGATGGTTTATAAAATCCTTGTGTGAACATGTGTGTGTATAGTGGTTACTGAAATACAGAAAATAAATAGAAAACATGTGCAGGCATTAGTAATAAGTAGTACTGATAAATAAACAGTATGGTATGAAATAAACATGCAAGCATACTTCAATGCAAAGTTAAATGGTTTATACATGAATAAAATAAGGAGAACACAGCCTTCATAACTGTAAGGGAGCATCAACAAAGAGCAAACTCTCATTCAGTGCAATGGGCATAGTGCACACAGAGGGTGATCTGAGGAATTGTACGATGGTCCCTTAATGGCGGCCGCGTATGCGCGTTCACTGCGCTGCTCTAACTCAAACAATTGCTGACACAGAAATACACAACTAATTAACATCAACAACATCGTCGGGGATCATATACAGTATAATAACTATCATATTGAATAATCAACGATGTGTAAATTGGCGTGATATGTCCATCAAACTCTTACAGAAACATGAGCACGAGCATTATACATGAGACTTTGTAATTACTATAGAGATGCAGACACTGAACAATAGGTCAGGTGTTCTCAACCTTTTGTAACGTGAGGCCCACGTCTGATTGTTAAAATAATTCCGAGGACCACTTTCCCAAATAAATGACAAACTTGGCTATAAATATGTGTTATGCCACCGTCAGGTGTAATGCCCCACATAAATATTCAGCTTACCCTCACCCATCGCTGCCTTCCATTATGAATCCACACTATTCAGGGTCATATTTCCTCACCACACGGTTTGGAGCTTTTACTGGTGCAGGTTTGTCTCCAACATCACTGTTCGTTTCAAAAAACCCTCCTTTTTGTGTCACTGCATCCGAGACATATATGTCTGTAAAGGGGAGACTCGTGGGTACCCATAGAACCCATTTTCATTCACATATCTTGAGGTCAGAGGTCAAGGGACCCCTGTAAAAATGGCCATGACAGTTTTTCCTCCTCAAAATTTAGCGTAACCTTGAAGTGTTATTTAGCCTCCTTCCCGTAAAGCTAGCATGGCATGGTTGGGACCAATGGATTCCTTAGGGTTTTCAGTTTCATCATATCATTCCAGTATCCTTCCTCTAGCTTTAAAACCAGCCCACTACAACCTCTGAAAAACAGAATAGTGGCCATCGGATTTTAAAGAGGTTAATTTAACCATTTGTCAGTACCTCCATCGGCCCACTAAGTGGTGCTCTGAGGCCCACTAGGTGGTGCTCTGAGGCCCACTAGGTGGTGCTCTGAGGCCCACCAGTGGGCCCCGGCCCAGTGGTTGAGAATACCTGCAATAGGCTACTATAATAAATACTCACATTCTAATGGATGCACAGGAAAAACCATATCAATAATAAAGAGAAAAAGAGTCCAGAAAACTGCAGCAGTGATGAAGACTTCTTTAGTTCGGGCCAAAAAGTTGCAACACTGATGACAAGCTGAGTTGGAGGATAGATGAGGCGTGTGATCGGTGCAGAAGGTGATTGGAATCACAGCACTCTCTGATCATGTGAAGTCCATGCGACGAGCCACAGACTATAGGACTTTGCATGTGAACAGTGCATGGGCTGGTGAGGGGGATGCTTGTGGGTTAAACTGCTGCAGAATAAGTGACCTTCTGAACACAAACCAAACAATTTAAAAGAAGTAGGCAAACCTACAACACAACAATAGACATGCGAGGATAACACATGTACACACCTAAGCCTAACCAAGTTAATCTATTTCTAAACCTCACTAAGTAGTTTTATTTGGAAAAGACTGGAGCGGAAATTGTCACGTACGTCACGTGTTGCTGGATATTTGTAGAAAAAAGCAAAAAAAATAACGTTGTTGAAAGTCGAGCTGAGCGTCATGAAAAAAAGGGAAATTTGTGTCTACATACACGAATCAAATTGATAAAATTTTGTGACTGTGTTTTAACTATGACCATTTTCTCAATATTTAATGTCACAAATATTCAATATTTAGACCATTACACAGTTTTAAATTTAAACATTCTAAATATGTCCCAGTTTATTTCCTGTTGCAGTGTATGTGAATAACATCACCTGACAAGAAGTAAACATGGACCCAAGCTGTTGCCTTGCAACGCAATTCCGTTGAAATGCACTAAAACGGAGTGTTCCAGACAGAGGAGAAATACAGGTATGTTCAGGCAGATAGTATGAAGAAAATAAAGTGTTTTTTGAACATTACAGCATGTAAACATGTTCTGGTATGAACCTGAAAATGAGCATAATATGGGACCTTTAAGATGATATTTGTATATTTGTACATTATATTTTACTCTGATTACAGTTATAGAAAAAAGGAATAAGCTAAGTTCACACACTTTTTAACTATTTTTTTTAACTATTGAAAAAAGTAAATTTTCCTTCCACTATTTCACTATATGCATACACTAAGAATGAGAGTCATTGTAAAAGATGTGTTTATGGCTTCTTGGAACAGAGAAAGTTCCTTCTCAACTTGCAGTCCCTTGTATCGTAGAGTGTGGTTCCATTCTTCACCAGGACACCACAGGACCTCAGAGTCTGGCAACTTTTAATATCCTCGTACTCCACTTCTCCTCCTCCACTCACCCACAGCCACTCACCAGCCAGGTAACGCAGGCCCGTCCACACCTACATGTACCAACAATTAGCAGAGAGATGTAATAAACCAAGGAGTATAGCCACTCAAAAACCAGCCCGTTCCCAAAGCGTATAAATGCCACCATAATAGGCAAGGCGTGTAGCGTGCAATAAGTACTCCTTTCTTGATTTCCACGTCATTTGTATGTCATGTATCCTGTACTGACTGCAATGTAAACGCATCCGTATAAAAGCTATAGTAAGAGTTAGTGACATAGTTTAAAAATCAAGAAAGACCGCTTATGGTGGACGCGTGGAGAGGTGGATTGGTCCAACGAACACTGATTAACCAGTGTTTTGTTTTGTAAGTTACATCAGTGACGATTAGGCTGAGAGTGTGCGGGGGAATGTTGGCGAGATGCGGGAGTTGCCAGCGACAAAATGGCGTCTCTCTCCTCTCCTGTGATGTCCCGACAACTTGTAGGCCTTACCGCAGTACAAGAAGGTCCGGGGACCGGGTCGAACAAATTCGCCCAGTGTCGAATAACTCCGAGCGGGAGTTTTGTGCAGTCAATACAGAAAAAGGCGTCCAAAAGGGCCACTTCGGCGTGTCCCTGCACCAGGCACAACAGGTGTGGGAGTCCCTCCTTGTCGTGCAAGAACCGCAGTCAAAACACCGCTTAAACTCTTCTTTATCCATGGCTAGCATAAATCTTCAACAAGCTAATGTAGCTAACTAGCTTGCTGTTGGTCAAGGGCCTGCTTCCCAGCGGTGAGCTGAATAAGCAAGAGGACGTTGTACAGTCTGTGATGGTATTTACGCTGAGCAGGCTCAGTGACGTAGGTCAGAGGGGCCCAATCACAGCCTGTCATGGCCAAGTACAGACATGGTTGGGTGGAAAGGGCTATCGCTTTATTCAGTGGATGCTGCTGTGGAAACAGCAATAAGGCATTAGTATGAACTCAAGTTCGAAATGAAGTAAAACTAGGGTTGTAGCACAACCCAAACCTTTTTATTTCCTTTTTTTTTTTTTTTTAGGTGTTTTCCATAGGTTGTTTCCGTACATGTTTTACTTAGTTTACTTACTTGTTTTAGTCCCAACTATGACATTTTACCTTAACCTAATTAGGTGGTTTTGTTGCATGAACCTAAGTAAGTGGTTTTGTTGCCTAAACCTAACTGCAGAAGTTTAAGCAAAAGTGCGTACTCATGACACGCGGAATGTCTGTGTAATTTTGTGGTATTTATACACCTTCCCCTGAGACCAGGTTGCAAAAACACACATGCACTGTAGAAAACCGCCCTACCTCATCAGTGGTAGCCTCTTGTGCCTTCTCTCGTGCAAAGACGTGGTCATCTGGAGTGAGCAGGGTGGCCAGGTCATAGTGGTGGTTCTGGTAAGCAGTGGCTGGCTGACTTGAGTCCACCGCCTTCAGAGCCCTGCAGTGCTCTAACGCCTGCCCCCACGTCTTCTTCTCCTTCACCAGAACCAGCCTCTCTTCGTAACACATGAAACTGTGGTTCACGTCGCAGGTATGGCTCTCCCATTTTTCACTATCTTTGTACTTAAAAGCACAGTTCTCGCCATCTATTGGATTTCCTGCAAGAAGTTGGAGAAGTGGGGGCACTTATATACTAGTCAGATACTAGGGGTGTAACGATTCATCTGCTACATCGATGTATCAATTTATATTCCTACGATCCAACTACATCGATAGGTACTCAGCAAGTTGTCCTTCACGGGGGACGTATATCAATCCAAAATCGATTTTCAAGGTAAATAATCGATTGTATCGAAGAATTTGCACCTTGTATTTAGGCACCACAAACGTCACGTGGATGTATTGTTTAACACTCTTATTAGTAAAGAAATGTTAAACGTTTCTCCGGTTCACTCTCCCTGTGTATAACGTCATCGACATGCGCCAGCTTGGCCGGCTCTGCAGCGTGAGCGTGCATGCAGATGAACGGCGCCCCTTTGCTTGGACTCCTCGCTCTCTCACCCGGTAGCGGCGTGGAGGGAGACGGGCACCGGTCTGCATGAAATGCCGGCGCTGCCGTGCCGGTTGCTAGAGTTTCAGTTTGGGGGTATTACATGACGAGGTGTTATCAATCCACTGGACGAGGGCGGCTTCAACCACAAGTGCTTTACCCGTGCACGTTCGTTTTTTAAAAAAAGAAATTTCAGATAAAATGACCATATTCCCGTTATGAGATCAATGGCATCAGCCTCACGTATCCAGCCGGAGAGCAGACGGTCCGCAAGGTGAATTATCACGGGAGTAAATTAAAAAACAAAACTCAACTAACGTTAGTCTAACATAGTTTTAAAATGTTTTTCCTCATGTTTTCATGTATGAAAAGAGCCCAAATGAACACTGTAGATGGACCACTTGATTACTATCAGCAGATTATTTAAACAGTGTTTGTAGAGGAATGATTCTGTCCCAAGCTGTTTGATCACTATCAGCGGTTGATCTCTGTATTATTGCTCTACTGTTTATAATGAAAATGAGGACAGAAGCAGCAGGTTAAACCACTGTTCATTTAACTGGAATAGAAGTTGCTTTATTATATTTTGTGTTAAATATTGCTCTGCCTTGTATCTTAAGAACTGAGGCAGCAGGTCCTGAAGTTGCACTTTTTATTATTTTCAAGTTGTTTACTTGTTTATATCCATAACTAATTTATCCCTGATTCCCTTACAAGAAAAACTTTGAGAATTTGAACTTGAGGAATCCTGACCTGCACTCTCCAGTATCCAGCTATTTATTTCACAATCACACTGATTGAATTTTTGGCAAAAAAAAAAAGTTGCTGTATCGATTTCAAGTCATTAAATCATATTGCATCGTATCGTATCATATCATATCGCTCTAGATGAGCCAAATATCGTCCTTGAATCGTATCGGAACCATTGAAAGTGATACGTATGGTATTGTTGTAAAAAGGTATCGTTACACCCCGAGTCAGAATATTCTTTCTATATTTGCCGGGCTTTATTTGAGGAGACAGTAGAGAATTGACAGGAAAGACAGACGGTGAATAACATGCAACAAAGGTCCCTGGCTGGATTAAAATAGGTGAGGATGCAAATACATGGTTAGCTTCTGGGCCACCAGGTGGCCCTTAAAGCTAGAGTAGTTAGGTTAGAGAAAATGTTATTAAAAAAAAAAGGTATTTTATAAAACGGTAGTAACAGGTGATCTGAAAAAAACTATGTGCCTCTGTATCCTCCAGTGTCCTTCGGTGCTCCTAATGGCATCTGCAAGATTTCACAGGCCGGAGGAAAACAAGCAGTAAGAGCTGAGCTGGAGCCTTGCCGTCTCTGAGCAGCTGTCAATTAATCATGAACTCCGATCAAATGGTCATTCTAGGCAGCAGTGATCAAATATGAATCAATACTCTGTTACTGTAATGCCTATTTCTCACAAACTGTTTTCAGAATCATCTTGTAGTGTACTGTTTAGCTATAAAATGAGAAAGTTTGTGACCCGGCATCCATGTTGAGATCAGTTGAGGAAACACCAAGCACCGAGCAAACTTTGTCATTTTACATCTAAACAGCACACTACAAGATGTTTCTGAAAACATTTGAGGAGAGAAGTAGGCATTAACGTAACATGATATTGATTCCTATTTGATCAGCACTGCCTAGTTTGACCATCTGATCGGAGTGATTAACAGCTGCCTCCGTTGAATGAACGGCCAGTAGGAACGCTCTCTCTGAAATGACCTGTGATAGAGAGGCCAAGTCCCGCCCCTTCTGGTGGACCACCATGGGACATATGAACAGGAGTCAACAACGAGGGACAAATATTTTTTTTATCCCATTTGAATTGCGGCATAAATCACACATATGATGTTTGTCAATTTAAAACATAATTTTGCAAGTCAAGAAAGTCTCAGTTTGCTGTAAAACTGTTGAAGTATCAGACTGTGAAAATATGTCATTAGAAAGATGTCACACCCAAAAGTTGCCAAGTGACGTCTCTCTCGCTGAAGCTACGACACCTGTGTGTTTCCTACTGGGAGGAACTCACACCAGCAACGGGTCTCGCTTGTTCTTTCGCTTTCCAGATGATAAAAAGACCAGGAGTCGCTGGATAAAACACATCAGGTAAGAGAATGTTTCATTTGTGCGTGGTCATAGCTAACTTAGCCAGCTAGCTAGTGTTGGTGATGCATATTGTGCGAGACGAGAGATGTAGTTCACTGAACGGTTTTACACAAAACTAAATGATACTAAGAAAAACCTACAACAGACTGCGACTTTCTTGACTTGTTTCTTGAAAATTATCTTTTGACAATTGACAAACACCATATGTGTGATTCATGGCGCAATTCAAACAGGATTAAAAAAATGTTTGTCTCCATATTTGACTACCGTACACATTTTTTCCGAAATAACGCGTCGGGCGTTCACACCAGCTGCGTGTCAGCTGCGTGTCTGCTGCGTTTCTGCTGCTGCAGCTGCTGCTGTCAGCCCTTTCTTTCTACATAGAGTTTGCCTTTTAATGACCATTTCATTTAATTATAAATATCATTTATATTTATTTTAGACAGAGAAAGGTTCAGAAACGTGTGGTAATTTGTAAATAATAGTAATAATCCACAATTAAAACTCTGTACTATATACATTCATGGAGCTCTCTAAGTCACTGCATGTTCTAAAACACTGTCCAGCACACATTTAAGAATAAAAGCCTCGTGTTAACAAATGAAGGAATTCTGTCCACAGAAAAAACGTTTGAGGGCTTTTATTTTGAAATGAAAGCAGGAAGTGTTGATTTAAACTCAATACTTTATCAATTCATGGAGCTCTCCAAGTCACTGCATGTTCCACAGCACTGACTGCTCATATTTCAGAATAAAAGCTTTGTGTTAACAAATGAATGAATTCTGTCCATAGAAAAAACGCTTGAGGGCTTATATTTTGAAATTAAAGCAGGAAGTGTTAATTTAAATAAAAATCTTTACTTTTTTTCATCTTCGTAACATATTCTACAGATAGACCTCGAAACTGTAGTAATGTAGCGGGTATGATGTTAATATACAGTCAATAGATCACCTTCACTGTCTGTGACATATTCTACAGATAGACATTGAAACTGTAATAATCTCGCTGATATGATGTTAATATACTGTCAATAGATCACTTTCACTGTCTGATGTTTCTGTGAGACGCACGCGGCTTGCGTCCAAAATAGGCGAGACCTCTATTCCCTAGAAGAGACGCAGCTGAGACGCAGCTGAGACGCGTGTCTCACGCAGGCAGTGTGGCTGCTCTAACCTGTCAACACGGACGCCGAAATAAAAAACAACAGGTAGCGATGGCCACAATGACGGCGATGGCTGTCCTTTTGCTTCAGTCAGCTTGGTTCCAAAATTAGCTGTCGTTCTTTCCCATGTGACTGTGTCATCAGCTGTCCTTGGGGTTCCCCTACACACGACAGGACATCCGATCATAAATATTGAACATGTTTAATATTTACGATTTTAAATCGAGGTGGCCAGGATGTAAAAAAACACTCTTAACATGCCTCACACCACAGGAATATCTGGAAAGATAATCTTTAGAACCATCAAAAAATCAGGCCTTTGCTGACCATTGTCGGAAGGGGGGAATCGGGCCCAAAATCAGCTGATTCTTGTGTGTACTCGGCAATATACAAAAAAAAATCACAATTATTTGAGCAATTTTCACTTGCTCCTGCAATTTTTATGCGAAAAAAAAAACAAACTAAAAACAATCCAACATGCATTTAAATTTTTTAGAAAAGCTGCCGTATCCCGCGATATTCTGGAGGGACTGGAGGAAGTGGGTATACTCTCCTATATATTGTAGTGGTTTTTGGCTGATAGGTGGGAGTACTGTAAAACGCCAGAAAAAGAGGTGGGTATATTCAATTGGTTGCAATCTCTAACTTCACTGCTAAATGCCACTAAATCCTACACACTGCTTCTTTAATATGTTAATTTATAAACATTTTTGGCATATCAAGCACCAAAAGCAAATATCAAAAGGATAAACATTGCAAAATGATATATCGGTTACAGAAGCCCTACTTACCCTTGTCCCAGATGGTGAAGTTGGCTATCTCGTCTCCTCTGGACCATTTCCACTTGGAGGCTGTATCCTCTCGGTACAAACCGATCCATCCACGGCCATAGAAAAAGTCCTTATTCTCTGTTTCATCTCCGATGGTAACCAAGTCAGTATAGAACTTTCTGCAGTAGGCCTGTGCCGTTCTCCATGACTCAAACCTATTGTGTTGCGTGAACTTCTCAGTTCTCAGATCTGACGCTCCCCGACACACAGCAGGAAAGAGCAGCAGCAGGGGGACTAGAATGCAGATTTTCCTCATCATGTTTTGCACAGGAAGGTTTCCATATACCTGCGGTCACATGCAGATTTTTGAGCACTTATCTTTAGTTGAAATATTCAACATTTTTTAAAAATGTGAATCAAAATCTGGACTTTTCAATAATTACTTTAATGTATGTACTGTGTTTGACTGGTTTTCTTCCATGCTGTCTCAGAGTAATATCTACATCTAGATAATCTCCACAAATGGACACCACTTTTATGATTTTTTGATGCGCAAATGCAATCTCCAGAAGTAAAAAGCTAACGTTAATAAACTTGCGAGCATAAACAATGAGGCTGGAAAGGTGGACAAGTCGGTGTGATGGCATTTAATAGTTTTGCTTGTGTTAACCACAGACCTTATTTCAGGCTTGTAACTAAAAACCCATTCGAAAAACCCATTGACTTCCAGACGAGGGAAGCGGAAGTGCTAAAATGCTAACTCATTTCCAGGTTTTAGGACTCATTCATGCACCACTCAATTCAGAAAGTCACTGAGATATTGCCTCTTGAAAAGTTTGCTTTTGATTTTTTTTTTTTTTTTTTTAATGAATGTTTTAATGCTTTGCCAAATAAAATTCCATTCTCCTCCACTGTATTACTGTTTTGCGTGGCTAATTTCAACTATTGGTAAAAATTGGTATAACTTTTTTGGCTGAACTAACACTTTAATGCCACATGAGCATTTTCATCTAAATACTTTCTACATGTTTTTACTAGGGCTGTAAATCAATTAAAATATTTACACATGACGGTCCATAGATAATCATGATTAATCGCAGATTAATTGCACATTTTTTATCTGTTCAAACTGTACCTTAAAGGGAGATTTGTATGTATGTGTACTGTATATTTATTATTGGAAATGAATTAACAACACAAAACAATGACAGATATTGATCCATAAACCCTCACAGGTACTGCATTTAGCATAAAACAATATGCTCCAATCAGAACATGTCAAACTGCAGCCCAACAGACAACAACAGCTGTCAGTGTGTCAGTGTGCTGACTTGACTATGACTTGCCCCAAACTGCATGTGATTATCATAAAGTGGGCATGTCTGTGAAGGGGAGACTCGTGGGTACCCATAGAACCCATTTACATTCACTGATCTGGAGGTCAGAGGTCAGGGGACCCTTTTGAAGATGGCCATGGCAGTTTTTCCTCATCTACATTTAGCATAACTTTGGAGCGTTTTGCCACTAATTTCTTTAAAACTGAGCCCACTACAGCTTAAGAACAGTAAGTCGTAATGTTACAAGAAAAAAGTCATAATATTACAAAAATTAAGTCATAATGTTACGAGAAAAAAGTCGTAATATTTCGAGAATAAAGTTATAACTACGAGAACAAAAAGTCGTAATATAACGAGAATAAAGTCATAACTTTACAAGAACAAAAAGTCATAATATTATGAGAATAAAGTCATAACTTTACGAGAAAAAAAGTTGTAATATTACGAGAATAAAGTCATAACTTTACAAGAAAAAAAGTCATAATATCACGAGAATAAAGTCAGAACTTTGCGAGACCAAGAAGTCTTAATATTACAAAAGTAAAAAAGAAAATAACACATAAAATTACTACTTATAATATTATGACTTTATTCTCATAATATTATGACTTTATTCTCGAACTCTCAGATTTATTTTTTTAATACTCCATCGTACCATCGTACAATAGCCCTACAACAATGATAAATAAAAATGAAAATGTAAACAAAACACAGTTATTTTATTTCCACTCATTTTTTTAAAAATCCACAGGGAGCCACTGGAGAGGAGCTAGGAGTCATATGTCAGGTTGCTGACCCCTGGGCTAAGGCAACAAAACAACTTAGTTAGCTTCAGGAAAAGATTGCAGCTTGGGTTAAAATAACACCGGTGCTGTAACTTAAGTACGGAAGTTACGTGATGAATAAATCAACTTTGACTTCTGGTTTTTGACACAGGACATGAACAGCGGTCTCATGGTCTCGTGTTTTTTGACCTCCTCCCTATGCAGCGTTTGCCGCTCTCTACACTTCCTGGTTCACAATTATGTGGATTACATACAAATTAACAAAACAAAACAAAATGTGAAATTTGTGTCTATGTACACAAATCAATACATTCAATTTTGTGACTATTTCACAAACTGCTGTGCGACTTGGGCTGGTAATAAACCCTTAGCCCCAGCAGTGTCAGTGTCTTACTCTACTCGTTTCTACAGCAGCACTCACCTTGAACAACGGCAGCAGGGAAGCCAGCTTTGAATCTCTGGGTTTTTTATGTAGGCTTACTGATATTTCAAAGACTTTACAGACAGACTGCACCAATCACAGCTCAGATAGACTCGGACTAGACCAATCACAACTACGTGCAGTAGCTGATACGCAAAGTGATCCTGCCACCCTTAACATTCAACCATCCTCTCTGTCTCTCTCTCCTGTCTCCCCAAACATCTTAATCCCTTTCCTGATGAATCCCAGCGGAGTCCCAGCAACCATGCAAAGCAGAGCTTAGCATCCTGCTGTTTCTTTTGTAGGCACTATGTCATGGAATTTGTTTGCTATATACCACATTTGGCAACCAATGAAAAACCAGATGTGCCAGAACAACAAAGTAATGAACATGTTACTTGAGAATTGTAATCATTTACTCATCGTAACAGTAATTGCATTACTTTAATAGTTAATTCAGTAATTTGTTACATAACATTTATGACTCAGGAACTCTGTCAAAGGTGCTCTTCAAGGATTACAAAGCCTCTACACACATTGCATCTTCTGAGGACAAAATACTAACATTTCACTTGTTTAATTGGCCCAATTAAATAAGTGAAATGTTAGTATTTTGTTATTTTGTGTACTTGTGGAACAGAGTGTGGGAACTTGAAGCCAACTGCTGGTGGTTTGTAGACAGATGTTACTACTATAATGCTCAATTCCACTGTTAGTATTTCGATGTTGTCATCTTCTGAAACCAAAGTATCTTTGATAACAGACTTGTTTTGACAAAGACTGCACTGCCATACTGTCGATGTGATTGCTCTATGGCAAGAACCATACCAGGTATGGATGGGCCGGATTGTTGTCGCTCCCTCTATGCGTCTCCTGCAGGCAGAGGACGTCACAATGGAGGCTGCTGCAAAGGTCAGCTAAGATATCTTGTTTGGCCAATAGAAAAACCTTCTACATTTGCAGAGATGAACTGTTCTTCTATCACTTCTATTTCTAGGCATGTTGACAGGTTAATGGGAATGTTGTGTGGTGGTGGTGGTGGTAGAATTAGCTTTACCCAGGGCCGCGACAATGAACACAGACAATATTTGACTGGAATTTGGAACATTGAAAACTTCCAGGACATGTGAACTGGCACACACATACACACATATACAAAGAGCAGAGGAGCAGACCTGCTTGTTGACCAACGTGGACAAATGGCTTCAAATAGACCCTGTGATCGGTATCTGTGAAAAGTCTGTGGTGTAGAAGGTTTTCTTTTTTTTCTAAGACAAACAGGAAGTGGCTGTCATACAGTGAAGAGAAGCATGCTTTATTTTGCATCATTTGTGCAGCATTTGCAAAACCCACACAGAGCAGTGTGTTGGTCAACATCATACCAAAACAAATCACCGGTCAACAACGGTCTCGAACACGGTGTCTCCTGGTTAAAAGTCCAGTTTTTGTTGGACCCGCTTTCTTGCTTTTTATACTACATCACTAACTCTTTCTGCAGCATTTATACGCAGATGCGTTTACATTGCAGTCAGTACAGGATACATGGCGTACAAATGACACGCAGAAATCAAGAAAGGTGTAAACGCCTTGCACATCGTCTGGGCATTCATACGCCTTTTTGTGCCAAACGGGCTTGAACTTGAGATGGACGCGTCCATATGGAACCATGGATTTTCTGTACCTAATTTTGTGCCAATGTGCGTATGTTGAGATATTTCACTGGTCAACTGAAAACTCTGACTTACTGGGGGCTCCAGAGGAAAGGTCAGGGGAAAGGGGTTAATCCAGCGGTCTGCAACCTGCCGCTCTTAGAAATGGAAACGAATAACTGTTTTTTGTTTACATTTTAATTTTTATCTATCATTGTTGTAGGTCTATGGTACGACGGTA
>CAKAOI010030848.1:26021-40641 GCA_916701655.1 Sebastiscus albofasciatus | reverse complement strand
TGTGTGTGTGTGTAGGCCAAATAAAACTTTTTACCTGATGATGGTGCATGACGAAAGTCAGAGGATCACCAACGTTATAATTCATCTACAGAGGAACAGGAATATCGCCAATTTCATGACAACGCATCTAATAGTTGAACCGACTGACAGACTGACATTACCACCCATAGAGCTAAAGGGTCTGTGCTTGTTGCTTGTTGTATAAGTTTATCTAAGAGAGAAAGTTTAAACTACATAGTACACAGTATCAAAAAGTGACATCAGCAAAGTCCAACTGAAGTGTTGGACTCATCTCTTTGAATATTGTTCTCAGGTGCTTTTCCACCTATTTCAGGTCACACCTCATCTGTTTGACCTTTGCCCTCTTCGCTGTCTGCTGCTCCCTCAATACCTCTGATTCCGTCTCATCAGTGATTTGTTTACTTCTTAACTGGGTGGTGGCAGCTCCAAATTCCATACCCGTCTCTGTCCGAGCAGTGCTCGAATATCGTTCGAAATTACTCGGCACCGAGTTTAAAAGTGAGACTGAATAAGTAACAGATATAAAAATGATTTTTTCATACATAACATGTTTTCTGGCACGGTCGTGACATTTAATGTCATGTAATTTAAAAAAAAAATAGAAAGTCATACTCATTTTCCCACGCTTAAAATACCTGCATATATGCTCTAATTTGGGTGGAAAAAGGGTACCAGCCAACCATTAGGAATTATGAGCAGAGGGACAGACTTTCCAAATCATCCACTCCAACTCCAGGTCGTCTAGTTTCATATGATACCAGTATCTTCACTCCAGCATTAAAACTGAGCCCACTACAGCGGATTTTATTTGCTAGTCTGCCTTCACCTGTCATACCTGGTGCCTCTTCACACTAAAAAAAAAAAAAGTGCTGAAAAAGGTCATAGTATAGTATGTCTAAAAACATTATTGTATAATATGTCAAAAAAAGTCATAGTATTATATGTCGAAAAAAATCATAGCATAGTATGTTGGAAAAAAGTGATTAAAAAGTCATAGTAATTAATGTCGAAAAAGTGATTGTATAGCATGTCGAAAACAGTCATAGTATATAGTATGTTGAAATAAGTGATAAAATGTCATAACATAGTATGTTGCAAAAAGTGATAGAAAGTCATAGTCAAGTATGTTGAAAAAAAGTCCTAGTCTAGTATGTCTAGTATGGGATTTCCCAGTTCCATCCTCCTGGTTTCCAGCAGTAGTAATGATGCCCTCAGGCAACAGCTCTCTGTGTCTGTGAACCAGCTCCATACAAAGACAAACAGAGGCCTATTAGCTTTCTATGCTTCAGTTCAGTCTAATGCGTTTGCCATTGTCATCACATTTGATGCTGTTAACATGATCTGGCTATCTTCTATACATACAAACTAGTGGGATGTTGTGTAGTATTAACTGTATAAGCAACATATTGTAATGTTCAGGTTTGTCGGCTGTGTTTAGTTTCATTCATTGCACTATTTTGGTATTTAGGAAATGCACTATTTCCTCTAATTTGAGTAACTTTGATCTAAAACTCCAGCGGCCATTGGTAAGAATCACTCTAGGCCTATAACAATGATTAATGAAAGTTAAAATGTTAAAAAATAGCTATTATTCATTTCTATATAATTTTTTGTCAAAGCCACAGGAAGCCACTGGAGAGGGTAATGTGAGTATACAGTGATTTTTGTATGTGATGTTTGATGTATATAATTGTTTGTGAATTGTGTGTCGGACCTTAGGAAGACTAGCTGGCGTCATGGCGTCAGCTAATGGGGTTCCTAATAAACTAATGAACTAGTGTGTGAGTACTGGTCAGATTGTTAGCGTGGTTACATGCATATAAAAAAACAAAGGCATGGTCCTTTACTACTCCAGGGTAACCGAATTAAACTCAATTTGAAGTTTACAGGTGAGCATGAGGAACGGATTCAAGGAAACCCGCCAAGCTCAGGATAAAATAATGGGAGCAAACTTGTCCAGGTGAAGTGGGAAACTTTCCAGCGAAGGTCTGTCCAGCTGGCAGACAGGTGCTGAGGGCTGAACAGAGGCAGGGAAGAGGTGGAGACCAGCACTACAACTTCTACAACTTTTTTTTTTTCTTTCTCTCTATTCTCTCTGTGTGCGCGCCGCTCTGTAATTACACCAGCTGCCTGGAACCTGTGGGTCTTTCTTCTCTTTCTCTCTCTGCCTCCCCGTCACCTCTGTTTTATCTCCCGCTCTTCACCGGAAATTCTTTTAATGTTCCCTCTCTCCTCCCTCAACGCTGCCCCCCCCCCCAAAAAAAGGTGTAGCACCTGCCAAGTGACCACATCTATGGGCCTACACTGAGTTAGACTGCAGCTGGACTTGAATATGTGATATCTTCAATGTGTGCGCTCAGTGTATATCAGTATTGGCTCTCAGAAACTCATAGATCCAATTAGACCAGTTGCTGTAGCATATTTCATTGCACCACTGCAATGAATCGAGACAAGACTGGCCAGGCAAGCTGAGGTGAGACTAGTCACAATTTGTCATGCTCACGATGAAAATGACTAATGTTTTTTTTTGAGGTAATAAAGGAGGAATTTTTTTAAGAATTCCGATCAGCCTGAGCATTAAGACCTCTGGGTATAACACATGCACAGTGTAACTGATGACGCGTTGATGACGCATGACCCCGCCTCTTTCCTTCAGAGAGAGAGAGACAGAGAGAGCGGGGGATGGGGCAGACAACTGTAGATTTGGCGTTTTTTCACATTAAACTCTGTGAAATTACAGTTGAGTTCGACCAAAGCACACTTGGTGATTGTTGGAAAGAGTAACGACGAAGACTTAGGTGAGTTTTATTTTGTTTCTGTCCAGTTTGAATGAAGTGTTTTACGATGCTCCGCTACGTACAGCTGATCTCAACATGAACAAAATTCCTCTGAGTGCCATTCTAGTTATATTATTATTGTTATTTTGCTCATGATGAATAGTTGGCCACCCTAGCCAAAGTGACGCCCTTAGTAATTGCCTATAGTTCGCCTATAGCCTGTGGACGAGCCGGTCCTGTTGGTACAGTATAGAGTGTCTTATACCTGGAAGTTGTAAGGTGTCAGGGATCACATGTTTCCCACAGAATTAGAACATATGGTGGGAACTATCTGAAACTCGTCATTAGGACTTTGCACAGTCGATGGGACAGAGGGCTGCTGGAGTTTACATCACTCTCATGTTTCCCTTCTGAAGGACAGCAATTAGGCAGATCAGGTCATTTACAGACACCGTGCTCAAGTTTCCAGAGGAAATGTTTCATTGGGCTAGAGAAGCAGGGAAACTTCAGTTTAAAGACATTACTCTTAGTGGTAAATAATAATAAATAAACTATTACGCATATGCGTAACAACTTTAAAGGAGCTATTAACAAAATTCAGTCTTGCCCCCACACGGCTCTCACGTCTTGTGTCACAAGCAATAGGGATGTTAATAATTAACCGTTTAACCATTAACCCACATTAGCAATTTTGATCGATTAATGCTATCAGTTAAACGGTTAAAAGAAATATTAAAAATTAAATAAAAAGCTGAACAAAACTCAGTAGCGGCTCGTCACTTAAAGGAGAAAAGCTGGTCCACCTTAACAGTCCACCTTAAGTGAGTCTGCGCTGGTGTTACAGACGCAGGAAGTTGGCTTGGGTCTTGAGGAGTTGTAGCATTTATTCACTGACAAATAAACTGTAGACACACTGTGCTGCTACGTTCACAGCTACAACACCACCGCCAACCCCACACTCACCGCCGCCACACACACACAGTCTGTTGGACACCAGTAAAAGCTATTAAGTGGAGCTTGTGTTGAGATGTTGACGTTGACATCTGGTCGTCTACTCTGTGCTGAGATGTGGAGTCGATCCTCACCAGTATCTGCCATCCACAGACTTCCCCTTCAGCTGATGAAGCTGCTGGTGACAACGTGAGGATGCATTAGTGCAGCAGGTCATGTAGGTCCATAAAAGATCCTCATTTGTTTACATTTTAAAATTCTTTCTTCAATCTACATCTCTAAGTTCTATTACAGTATTTAGAACAAGAGAAAATGAGAATGTGACAATATTAATTATTACAGAGTGTGATTTCTTTAATGTGTACTGTATACCAGGATGTGTAAAATGTGTCTTGTGCTGTATAAACCTTAAATGGTCAGCAGAAGGCCATCCTCTTCATGTCAGGCGTGAAGGACACTCAAACCTGCTGTGTGTGACAGTGCTCCTCCTTCATACCGTCTGTGGACACAAAGCTGTGATAGCAGACATCACTTCACCACAGGACTGAACTGAGGGGGGAGCTGGGATGTCAATTAACTGCCACCCTCAGTTCAGACCCCACTGACACAACCAATCACCCCCCAGAAATCAAAGCTCACCTGAAAAAAATGAAAAATAAAGCACCTGGAGAAGACTACATCTCCGTCGTTTACTACCCTCCACCCACCATATAGGACACGTCTCACCATTTTCCGATGACCTCCGTTACTGGACTCACTCCAAATCGATTCCACTGGCTGCCAAAAAAACTCTAAACATGCATCACAACATTAGAAACCTGGTCCAACAAATGGAGAATCCAACTCAACCCCACCAAAACTCAGCTCATCCCAGAAACAACCAACGATCCACGTTTTTGAGGACTACTTTTGCGTTCCCTCGCAATATGTTTTGCATTCATTCACAATAAATATTGCATTACCTCGCAATACTTTTGTGTTCCCTAATAATACTTTTATTCCTCCATTCCTTCTGAGTGATACAGAATATCTATTTCTACTCAGTTGCTCCCAGCACAATGGCCCAGCATGGATCATGTATGCACTGCCAGATAGACATCTGAGAGATGATATTCTTGCTTCTCTGTGATCGGCTCTGTGAAAAGCTCCAACCTGTCAGCAGATGGCAAAACACACTAGGACATAGATCTGAATATACTAGTCTACTCTACTTCATGCCCTTGCAATTTCATGTATTTCAGATGTCCATGCAGTTCTCAGTTTTATGATTTAAGTATATTTATTGCGAGAGACCGTCAAACGTATTGTGAGTGAACTGCCGGGGCTCCGTACCGTATATAACAGTATATTAGCGCTGCTATCAACCTTAAAAGTCACTGGTGCCAATATCTCTACCTTTTTGTTTGAACCAGATGGATGTCATACACCAGTGTATGGCCCATATCATCATCTTCACAAGTGAAACATTTACTGTCTTTGAAATGGACTAGAAGGTTATGGAATATAACATGGATATAGTATCATAAAAGCAGATGGGCAAATAGCACGAGATATATCTCTATTGAGATGTAAAACAGGAAAAGATTTCACCACTACATCCCACAATAAGCTGTCCTGGTTTAGTGAATGGACCAGATGTCCACATGGTGCACGCAGAGCAGCAGGTGCTTCACTGAAACTGGAAGTGTGTCATCTTACTGTATCTGAAATGAATAAAGCAGGCTGCGTGTTTCTTCTTCCTCCATGGAGAACAACAGTCATCAACACTTTATATGCCACAGACAATGAAGCAGGAGCTCAATATAAAACTGTTGGACTGAACTATACTGATGCCGTTGCTCTGCTGACAGCCTGCTGATGTCAGTGGTAGTAAGTGTAAAGCTTGTCCTGAGGGTGGCACTAGAGGAAATGTCATGGGGGTCATTGAAATCAGGGGGGACATTTATCTCAGTGGTAGCATGAAGGCATCAGCATCACATATTTATTGTGTATTTGTGGACATTTTAGTGAAGCCAGAGGAAACGTGAGGTGTTCCAAAGCATTGTAAATTGTTTTCTTCTATTGCTATAATTGCTGGAAAAAGTCATTGGTTGCATATTCCCTACCTTTATGTGTCCAGCTTTGTGTCCTTGTTCTTAGCTGTCCTTTTCTGTGTAAGTACATTGAAAGCAATGCAAATGCATTCCTTGTATGTGCACACATACTTAACAATAAAGCTGATTCTGATATGTTACATGTAGCATAAATGATTATTGGCCACTGGGTGCAGTACACCAAGCTCAAAACACAACATTGACATCATTTATCGTCATATAAAGTTGGTATGGCTAACACCATTTTGATTTGATTTAGTTGTTTGATGAAAATGTGTATTAGTCAAATTTTAGTCAACAAAAACTAAAGTCTAGTTTTTGTCAGTGACATTTAAGTTTTTGTCTTCTAAGCATTTTGAAGCTGCAGCTGTCGCCATATTTGTTGTGTACAGTTACCACGGTTACTGTAAGTGTTTTTCTCTATCGTGAGACAAATGGAAAAGGGACTGTTTTCTTGCTTACACACACACACACACACACACACACACACACACAACCAAATATAATCTCCTGGCGGAGATAATTAAAACAAAAATACTCAGTCAGTGTTAACGTAAATTGAACCCATGAATAATTACAATTTCCCCTCTCTGGGGATAAATGTGGGGTGAAAAATGTACGAACATATTCGGCACAGTATAGGGGGGGCAAGAGGGGGTCTAGGCTTAATATTACAAGGGTAATGCCCCCCATAACCGATATGGCTCCTTTTAGCTCGGTTTTAGTCTCCTCCAGCTCCTGAGAAACTCCCTCTAGCTGCTAAATGCTCCACTGTGTTCACCAGCTATAGTCTCTAGGTAGAGAACAGCAGGTTTATCGGAGCTTTCGCACCAAAAACAGCTGCCTGCTGGAGAGGAGACGGGATGAGAGGGGTTGGATTGAACCAAATAGTTCAGTTGTTGCTGGAAAACCAAAACCATGGGCTGAAAGAGACTAAAACGTGTCATTAAGCTGAGGGAAACTGCAAACGTTTCACTTTACACGTAATACTTTGATCCATTGTTAATATAAAACCAATGTGCCTCTTACTCTGCAGCTGCACCATTGTAAACAGTGGGGTTGATAGTTGATATTGAAAGTAAAAGTATTTTCTTATCTTACAAGTTCTTATATTATAGTCATTATGTGTGCTCAAAAACGCCGCTGTTACTCTTTATACCCAGATAGGACTTTGATGGCTGCATCCAATCTTGATTTTTATTAAACGTGTCAACAGTCAGTGTCAGTGCCAGAGATCATTATCTCTAAATATGCTGATTTGAAAATAAAAAAGCATAAGGCCTCAGTGTTACTACTAATACTAGGGAGCAGTAATGTTATTTATAAATTAGGTTTCTCTAATCCTCTATCCAATTACACAAGCCAGGTTCGTCGTTTACGTGATGATTTTTTAAAGAATCAGATGGCTGCAGAAAGATAAGAAGAAGTTGAAATCTATGTAAGCGCACCACTACTCCGTACCATTCTTGTGTTTTTTATGATAGTACAACAGGAAGAACTTCACTCTTTAGCATATTGCTCTGGTGGGGCATCCATTGATGATATCAGGGACACATAGCTGGCTAGTTGGGCATTATAAATTGAACATCCTAGTAGTCCTACGAAGAGAACAATATTAATTTTAAGCCACTGCCTCTCAATAACCCTCTGTTGTTTATGTCCCACAAGCACTGCTGTATGCCTCTCTCTCTCTCTCACCCCTCTCTCTCCTTTTACTCAGGCTTCTCTGTGCTGGACCATCAGCCGTTGTGTGACATCTCTCTGCCTCTCCGGCTAGTGGTGCCTCCTTCCACATGACAGACCTGGACCTCCGTCCTCCAGGACATTTAGCCTCTCTAACAACTTCAGTCCAAGGGGGCTTATTGGAATGGGTACCATACGTTTACATTACTAAGCATCTGTGAATTAAAAACAAAAATCTGGTCCTCTGTCTAGGTTCCATGGTGGAGAGGAGATCGTGTTGCTCTGGCTCTACCTGTTTGGTGTGGAGAGGAGGTCGTGTTGCTCTGACTCTGGCTCTATCTATTCGGCATGGAGAGGTGGTCGTGTTGCTCTGGCTCTATCTATCTGGTGTGGAGAGGAGGTCGTGTTGCTCTGACTCTGGCTCTATCTATTCGGCATGGAGAGGTGGTCGTGTTGCTCTGGCTCTATCTATCTGGTGTGGAGAGGAGGTCGTGTTGCTCTGGCTCTAACGGTTTGGTGTGGAGAGGAGGTCGTGTTGCTCTGGCTCTATCTGTTTGGCGACGCCTCCTGGATCCACCTTCTCACACATGTTCACATTTGGTTCTTAGACTAATCCTTTTCTCTTTGTATATGCTTCCTCTGGGTCATTTGTTTAGCCGCTTTCATGACGTGTCGTATCATTGTTATGCCGATGACACTCAGATCTATTTTTCAGCCAAAACCAATAACGTAAATCAGCTGTCCTCCCTCCATGACTGCTTAGCTGCGACCAAAGACTGGATGTCTCTCAACTTTCTCCACTTAAACCCTGATAAGACATACATTCTTTTAATAGGACCAGACAATTTTGCCACAGCAGTTCATGAGTTTATTGGCCCACTTCAATCCAATATCAGTCCTACTGCTAAAAATCTTGGTATCATCTTTGACCGGTATTTGACTTTTAACCATCATGTCACTAAACTTGGCCAGTCCTGTTTTCTCAAGCTAAGAAGCGCTACAAAAATCAGATGCATCTTGTCTTCCACGGATCTTGAACTATTAATTCAAACTTTCATATTCTCCCATCTAGACTATTGTAACTCCCTCTTCACCCGCCTCAGTCAAACTGCCTTAAACCGTCTACAATTGGTTCAAAATGCAGCTGCCAGGTTATTAACCAGAACTAGCCGTTGGTCTCACATCACCCCTGTTCTGGCATCCCTACATTAGTTTCCTGTAAAATTCAGAATAAACTATAAGATCTAACTACATATAAGGCACTGCATGACCTCGCCCCCAGTTACATTTCTGATCTCCTTGTTCCATATTCTACCTGTCGACCACTTCGATCCTCTAATCTCTGCCTTTTATCCATCCCCCGCTCCAACTGCAAAACAAAAGGTGATCGGGCCTTTTCTGTTTTAGCCCCAACCCTCTGGAATCACCTCCCCTGACCTATCAGAGCTGCTGAATCTCTGGACTGCTTTAAGCGGCTTCTAAAAACACATCTTTACAGGCAAGCCTTTTTATAGGCCTCACCCACATACTGTATGAGTTTGTTCGGTCTGTCTCTCATTGTTTCTGTGTCTCATATTGTAATTATTCTTTGGTTCTAACATTGTTCAATGTTTCATTTGTGTGTGAAGCACTTTATAACGGTGTGTTTTAAAAGATGCTATATAAATAAAGCTTTACTTACTTACTTACTTACATTTCGTAAGTAGAACAGTGAATGAGAACAGACTGATCTCAGTACAGTGTGACATTTAATAATGTCCAATAAACTTTGCCCATGTGGACTTGTGGACCAGATCAAAGTGATTTCTTTACATAGAGATTGAGATCTCACATAATCCGTCTTGTCAGTCTGTGATTTCAGCTGGTTTCAGCTACTAATACATGTATTTCTTACTCAGATAGCATCAAATCCACTGACTGCAGTGTTCAAGTCACAACAAACTTGCTAAAACTGCTTTGTATAAATCTTTATCCCAAAATAAGGAATTTCAAGATAGCGCATTGTTGTGTTTAACAACCAAATCCCAGAGGGATTGGGCTGAACAACGCCCTTGAGCTGTGATATAATCACACTTTGTAAAATTGGTGTGTAAAGCTGTCAGGCCCAGGGAGTTTACCTGAAGCCATTTTCTTAATCGCTCCCGTGACTTCCTCCTCTGTCATAGGGGCATCAAGCATTTCTTTCTGTTCATTAGATGATGAGAGGAAGTTTAAACTTTAATTTGCTTGAGAAAGTGTGGATCCCTTGGAGCTGCACATCGGATTCAAAAGTATGATTATCAACACAGAAATCTCTAAATTTTCTATTTATAGCATTAATATTTGTCAGCAATAAACCATCCTTCCCCATAATGGAAGATATTGTACTGTTAGAGTGGTTCTATTTAAAGGTCCCGTATTGTAAAAAGTTAGATTTTCATGTCTTTTATATTATAAAGCAGGTTTAAGTGCTTTATAAATACTGTTAAACTATCAAAACGCTCAATATACGGAGAAATACACACAGCCCGTATTCAGAAATTGTGCGTTTAAAACAAGCTGTTAGGATTTCTGTCCATTTGTGATGTCACAAATATACAATATTTAGACCATTACACGGTTTTAAATGTAAACATTCTTGAAGTTTATTTCCTGTTGCAGTGTATGTAAATAACATCAGCTGACAGGAAGTAAAAATGGACCCAAACTGTTGCCTAGCAATGCAATTCCATTAAAATTCCGTTGAAATGCACTAAAACGGAGCGTTTCAGACAGAGGGTAAATACAGGTATATTCAGGCAGACAGTATGAGGAAAATAAAGGTTATTTTGAACATTACAGCATGTAAACATGTTCTAGTAGAAACACAAAATACAAGTATGAACCTGAAAATGGGCTTGATATGGACCTTTAATATAATTAGCCAACAAATTTGCCAGATTTTCCCCCTTCCTCAAAATATTTCTGCCTTACTCAATAAAGAGAACTAGGGAGTTGGACATCAGGAAGTAGTCAATCCTCGAGAATACATCATAGCTGGAGGAATAAAATAAATAATCTTTGGTTGTTGGATTAAACAGTCCCCTTACGTCTAATGTCCACATAAAATTGTTACAGCTACTGATCTATGTGGAGGGGAAAGAGAAGGGAACCTGACTGAAATCCCTTCCCATTATAATTGCATAGTTGCTCATTATACCACAGGACAACGTAGTCGGGGGTATATAGCATGCCGCGTGTCCGTCCTTCCGTCCGTCCTTCCGTCCGTCCTTCTGTCCGTTCGCGTGTCAGACTTTCGTTTCCGGAGTAGAACTCAGAAACTATTTAACTTAGGAACTTCAAATTTGGTATGATGGTTGCCAGTGTTGTCTAGTTGTGTCTTTTGGGGGTTAGAAGTCCAGGGTGTCCAACATTTTTGAAATTTTTCCAAAAGGGCAAAACCTTTGGCCCTACTTTAGCAGAGGGTCAAATAGTGAGCGGGGGGTATGTGAGCCATGCTCACTTTTCCCTTGTTCCAGACAGCTTGTACTCCAAATCCCCAAAGAAGGCAGGGTTGCCTATAGAGCGTCGATATTAGCCGTGATAGGGGATGGTACAGGGCTGTCTGGGCTGCATATGTAGGAGTCCTTCAAATGAGATAACCCTTGTTCAATTATGACACTTTTCAGTCTTGAAAGGTACTTGTCAAATAAAGTGCTACAGAATCACTGAACCACAAGTAGATTTACAGAAAGATTACAGTGTAATGACACTTACAGTGGTAGTAGGCAGTGTATTTTTGGACGGGACGAGATGAGAGGGGTCAGATTGAACCAAATAGTTCAATTGTGGCCGGAAAACCAAAACCATGGCCTGAAAGAGACTAAAACGTGTCATTAAGCTGAGGGAAACTGCAAACAAACGTTTCACTTTACACGTAGTAATTTGATCCATTGTTAATATAAAACCAATGTGCCTCTTACTCTGCAGCTGCACTGTTGTAAACAGTGGGGTTGATAGGTAGTAACATTAAAAGTAAAAGTCTTTTCTTATCTTACAAGTTCTTATATTATAGTCATTATCTGTGCTCAAAAACGCCGCTGTTACTCTTTATACCCAGATAGGACTTTGATGGTGATATTACCACTGGATAACAAGACCAGAGAGATGGAATAACAATGATGATATGGCAAATAAATGAATTATGGTATTGTTGATATTAAAATTATGATATTCTTACAAACATAATCTGTAATGTAAATGTAAAAATATAGATTAAAATGCAGATGTTTTTTTTAAATATGGTGTCCATTCTTCTGCAGGGGAACAAAACATTAGGCTAAGCCTGGCATGACCTCGTACCTCTATAGCTGTAGCTATAACATAGTTACCAGTAGGTTTTTGAAATAATGATACTAGGGAACAGTAATGTTATTCTGGGGTCAAATGTAGTCATATCATTTGCTCATTCAATTACAGAGCTAAATAGAGTGTTGGGTGTTAAAGTGTTGATGTGCACAGCTAAAGTCATATTTTTTATGAAAGTAATAATAATGTTCTTTCTTTTTTCAAAATAAAAGTGCAGTCCATGTAGTTTGTCTCCTTTTCACAACATAGCTATTGAAAAAGGACATAAAAGACTCTTGTCGCCCTGTCTCTAAACTTTGTCTCTAAAATAACTCTACATTATTAAACACTTTACAGTAAGTATTTCATAGGTATTTACAAAATATTTATTTTGCGGGCTGTAATCTTAAACGTTACTGCTGGGTAAATTAGGTTTCTCTAATCCCCTACTCCGATTACACAAGCCAGGTTTGTCGTTTACATGATGATTTTTTTAAAGAATCAGATGGCTGCAGAAAGATAAGAAGAACTTGGTTACTTAAAGGGACTTGAACGAGCATCGCTCAAAACAGTGAGGCGACACATGTCAGCTAAAACCACAATATCACTCTATATTTCAGCTGCTTGGCAGTAATGTTAGCTGACCAGACGAAGGTCTCTCCATGAATCAATGCTGATCCTAGTGTCGGCTTTTCCTGCTTTAGCAAAAGCGGTGCCGGGGCTTCGCAGCGAGAAACGTTATCGCCTCCCGACTGCGCCCGCGGGGAGACATCGGCACCCGGTCAGAGACGATAACATTTTACAGCTAAACCATGCACTACAATATGATTCTGAAAACATTGGAGGAGAGAAATAGACATTAACGTAACATAATATTGATTCCTATTTGATCAGCGCTGCCTAGTTTGACTATTTGGTTGGAGTTCGACAGCCGGCTCTCATAGACAGCAGCTGGACGGCAGACCTCAAATCAGCTCTTACTGCTTATTTCCATCCGGTCTGTGAAATCTTGCAGATGCCGTTAGGAGAACCGGAGGACACAGAGGCACATGATTTTTTTCAGGTTACCTGTTTCATGTACTACTGTCAGGATATAGCGATTTATAAAAATAACTTTTTTTTTTTAATCATATTTGCTCCAATCCTACTTCAACTTTAATTTGGATAGATTTTGTCATCCAGTGATCCTTGATGTGCAGCCAGTCAGTATTTATTGTGTTCATCCAAAATGGTGACATAATTGGAATAATTGATGCTGTTTCTTTAACAAATGGGACGTAACTAAATACAGCAGAGTGCCAGTTCTGAGATTTCTTTTCCCAAACAACGTTAGTCTCAATAGGCACACAAGCGGTTCGTCAGCATGCTGCTGGAAGATTTTCGTTACACCGATTTGATGCCACATCCACACCCTTACGAATTGAAGTGTTGAATGTTGGTCGTCTCTGCAGATGAGGATGTTCCATTGTGATGTAATCCTGCACAATCCTTCGTGCCTTCTGTTTTTAATACTAATCCAAGGATATTATACAAGTCTGAGGAGTGGTAATATACACTACACTCACAGTAATGACAACACAAAGATAGAGCTTTAGATCGGTTTCACATTCTAAGAAGATGAGTGCACGGCACATATCAGACAAACTGTAGATCCATCCCTCCATCAGCAGCTAACTGCAGTGAGACAAGTTTAGCCAAGTTTCAAGTTTATTTTTGAAGCTTCATCTAACTGTCTATTAAAACTCTGAAATTGTAAATACATCAAGGCAACAAAGTCCAAAATTATTTTTTTAAAAAGAGATTCCAAATTCTCAAAACTTTTTCAAAACTTCCAACTTTGACGTCCAGCTGTAAATCAATTATTAGATCCATGATGTGTGAAATGCAAATAACTATAATCTGATGAACAAAGCATCATTTGGCCTACTTCACTGCAGAGTCTGTGAGCTCTGCTCTGTGTAAACGCTGCGTGTGTGTGTGAGCGTGTGTGTGTGTGTGTGTGTGTGTGTGTGTGTGTGTGTGTGTGTGTGTGTGCAGCATACACCATTGTTCAGTGAAATCTGTCTGGCCTGTATTGTCCTTATGTGATGGTATTGTTGCTGGTATTGTTTAAGCCAGTCAGTTTGTACTGAGTTCCTGTGTATCTTGATGGGCATTATGCCGCTGGAGGCCGGGGCCATGTCAGATCGATCGAAGCGTAGGGGAAACAAAGAGACAGCACAGCTTGGCTTGAACCACGGTGTAATGGGCTGAGAAAAAAAAAGAAAGATGATGGGTATGAGAAAACCAGAATGCTTGAGCTGGATGGGTAGAGGCATCATGTGGGTGAAAGGTGACACAGAAAGAGTGTGCTGTGACATGCTGAGGAACACAAAGACAGGTTATCTGCATAATAAAGTCCAAATGGAAGGACTTTTAATAGTCTATTCATTTTTTAATACCCAGAAAAGAAAATAATTTGTGATTTCTAAAACGAAATACTGACAATGAATGGAGGAAAATTGGTTTAAAGCATGATGACTTGGATCGTAGTGAAAAGAAAAATGAAAGTTTTAAGAATGTGCGGACATAAAAGCAACAGGTGCTCATATGACTAAATAGATCATTCGTCATTCTAAAGTGATCCATTCACACTTTTGTTAATATCAGGCAACGATTTTTTTTTAATGTTGGTTGAAACAAACTAATCTTTGTGAGTAGGAGAGGGCCAGCTCATCCATTGTGTATGTGCAAATCTTCCACACTTGATTTCATGTCATATGCACTACAATTACAAGGTGGGGGTGGGGC
>CAKAOI010030848.1:17604-26001 GCA_916701655.1 Sebastiscus albofasciatus | reverse complement strand
TCATGGACGTGAGGTTAAAGTGACCTTGACCTTTCACCACCAAATTGTAGTTCAGTCCAAGTGGATGTTTGTGCCAAATTTGAAGAAATTCTCTCAAGGTGTTCACTGAGATATCACGTTCACAAGAACATACGTATATTTACTGTTTATACTTCATATATATATGCCAAAATCTGAAATTCATTAATTAATTAGACAGTAATTAGGTATTAATAAATTGATATTTCTGTTTTAAACTGCTTCTTTATTCCTACTATATTATATTTATATTCCTATTCCTATTTATATATTCTTCTATTTAATTTTTCCCTTTTATTTAATCTATTGACTTAAATGTATTTATATTTGCATATATTTAATTTATTATTATTATTATTATTATCATTTCATTTCATTTTAATTTTAAATAATTTTAAAATGTATTTTTAAATATATTTATTCATTATCAAATTTATTTATAATGAGGATGATGATGATGATGATGATGATGATGATGATGATGATGATGATGATGATGATTTCTAAATTCCTAAATTCTGTAGGGCTGTACCTGAATCAGAGTTTTTTTTATTTGGATTTGATTTGGCTGTTCAATGCGAAGATTCAACTATTCGTACCCTTTTTTCACATAGACTATCTGGTAATCAGAAAATCCATTAGTATGAGTTTCAGTGATGACCACATTTTGACCACATTAACATAGTCAAATGGGGTCAAATGCGGCCCGTCACAGTTTCATAATGAACCAACAATATCTAAACTTAGTCTTTGCAGACTGCTCGGGGAATTCAACTCAGCGGGTCGGGAATGGCCACTCGGTGTAGGAGGATCTCCTCGTGGGACCTCTACCCTGGCTGGCCCTCGCCAGGCACATTTCCTCCATGATGGTATGCTGCGATCAGCTCTAGGTCGGTTTGGAAAGGACCGGGGTGAAGGTGGCCCACGGCTTCACAGCACCCCTCGCCTGGACCTTGCCACTTTCCTGGGACCCCCTACTCCCCTCTGCTCCCAGTGCAACCGTTAGCCGGCGCGGACTGTCCTCATTGCGGCGATGTCGGCACCCACCCGACACGTCTTGAAATGCGGACTCCGTCTCATTTACCATGCTTTGTGAGTGTGTTTTTTTTTCAGTGTCATCGGCATTTCATACCTTTCGCCTACAACCACCTGTGGAAAACACTGTAGGCACACTCGTCCTGCCAGAATATAAAAATATAATGCAATGCACACTGACTGACAAAAAATGGTGACTCAACTTGAAGAATTTCAAGTTGACTGAGGGGTCACCAACAGATGATTTGACTAACTGACTTTCAGGAGGCAGCCCCATCTTCTGATGGGATCACACCAGCTGCGATGCCAAATCGGGCCAGAACTGTAAAGTGTGTTTCGGGGGGCAATGGACCCCTACATCCAGCGCCCTTCTTCAACTAACTTCAATTTGATCTCAATGACACACCTGTAAAGTTTCGTGACTACATCTTGCATGATTGCGACGCTATCATGGTGGTAAAATCTGTCCACAGACAGACAGACAAACAGACATATAAACACGTATTCCAAACTTCTGTGGTAGTTCCCGCTACAGTCGTTGTCTCCAGCACCACATTTTGCCATGATGACACACATACAGACTCACAAGGTGCAAGAAATACTAGCCGCACACTGTCGTGATGTGTAAGTTTAATTTGGACAACAGTGATGATGAACACGATGAACATGACGGTGGTGGCGGAGGAGGGTGACGGCCTCATCAGAAGGAGAAGTGTCTCTGAGAGGGAGAAGGGAGCGCTTGGCGTCAGAGGATGCTGCTGCTTGTTGAGCCTCAGCGGGTGGCATGGCCTGCTTCATAATCAGCTGAATAATGTCATATAAAATTAATGTGTCTTATCAAGCATGTTCTCCAGCATTGTGAAGGACTGCAGATTTCTTTTCCCATGCCTTTCCTCGACCACACACACACACACACACACACACACACAAAGGACTGAACTTGATGCTAGTAAGGCAGCGTGTTCAGTGTCACTAATAAACTATTCAATCACATTCAAACTGCCCACTGAAACCAACATAAACTGATAAAACAAATTCCTGTAAAATAGTTTTTTGTTGAGTTTCATTTCTTGGTTTTGTGGTTTAGTTTTGCGGTACTTTCTTAAAAGGTAATGATGAGAAAGTTACTAAAAAGATCTTTGTTATTTTTAATTATTAAGTGTTAACAATAAGCCCATGCCACCAAGTTTCAGTGGTAATAATAGATAATAAATAAACTTTATTTGTATAGCACTTTTCCAGCTGGGGCTGTGGGGCTCTAACAGAGAACGCCTGGTCTCCCTTTGTAACAAGACGGGCTGTGGTGACAATGAGGAGGGTCCTACCTGAGGAGCGCAGGCAGCGGCTCGGCTCGTAGGGCTCGGGTAACTCTAAAATGTAGTTAGGGGCTAGGCCGTGTAGGGCTTTAAAAGTAATTAGTCAAATTTTATAATCAACTTGATACCTGACTGGGAGCCAGTGAAGTGTTGCAAGGATGGGTGTGATATGGTCTCGTCTCTTAGAGTTTGTTAATAGTCTGGCTGCTGCATTCTGAACAAGTTGGAGACGGGAAATGGCTTTTTAGCTGAACCCCGGATAAAGGGAATTACAGTAGTCTAATTGGGATGAGATGAATGCATGGATGACTTTTTTCTAGGTCCGTTTGAGAAAGGAAATGTTTGACTTTTGACATGTTCCTTAATTGGAGAGAGCATGATTGAATTACTTTGATGAGTCAAAGACCACACCCAGGTTGCGGGCAGACTGCGTGACGTTAGATGACAGGTAGCCAAGATTCTTTACTAAATCATTAGTCTGGTTAGGGGGACCAAATAGAAAGACTTCAGATTTAGAGTCGTTGAGCTGAAGGAAATTTTGTGACATCTAGCATTTTAATGTCTGAGAGACAGTCCATTATATGACAGTTTGTCTGTGTTGCTACCAGTCAGCGGGACATAAAGTTGTGTGTTGTCTGCGTAACAGTGGTAAGTTACATTATGTTGCTTCTCCTCTAGGTACTCGTGATAACAGACCAAATGTTTAACTTTCTACTAAATCCAGACTCAGTTGGCCAGATGCATGAAAATGTGTAGGTCAAAGGATCTTTTCCAGGATCTCAGGCACCTTTTAAAGAACTCAATAACCTTACTTCCACTAGTAATTTGGGGTTCAGTATCTTGCTCAAGGACACTTCGACATATGGACCGGAGGAACCGGGGCTCGAACCGCCGACTTTATACGCCGATTGGTGGACGACCTGTCTCTGGCCCTGTTCAGACCTGGCATTAACATGTGTCCTCAGTGATTGGATCACAAGTGGACAGCTTTAAGTACGTCTGTTCTCACCTGGCATTAGAATGCGTCTCCAGTGACCACCATATTCGTGAATTCTGGTACATTGTATTAACATCAAAATAAAAGGTAATTGTACCGGCGGTCCCCAGGAACGTCCACGCCACCGGTGCCGCTGCTTTTGCCAGACAGCAGCGGGGTACAGAGCTCCAGAGAGCCGGGGAGGACAGAGAACAGGCGGGCGATCGGGTGTCATCTCTGCGCAAAGCAGCAGAACAAAAACACCGACACATCTCCGACAGTATAATAATAATGCACTTTGCGTGCCTAGTCTGATAGTCTGTAGATATGTAGCCTATAAACAAGATACATTTTAATAAACTATAGTTGTACCGACAGGATACAGTAGAGCACAGAGGCCGTTTCCATGCTGACAAGCGCTCGTGTCTGCCTGTTTATTCATCAGAGGAGCGCGGTGATCCCGCGGATCCCAGCGGGACATCAGATGAGTAGACGGTCCTTAATGTGGTCCAGGACACATTCAATACACACTGCTAAAAGAATGTGGTCACATGTGGCCCAGACCACCTCTGAATGTAGTCTGAAAGATCCGACCTCAATGCGTCCTCACACCTGTACTTAAGGCTGTCCGCTTGTGATCGGATCACTGAGGACGCATGTTACTACCAGATGTGAACAGGGCCTCTGTCCCTCTGATCTGGGATGTTTCTGTGTTCAGCGACTGTGAGGGTGTGACCCTACAGAGTTCAGCATATGGCCCGAGCAGTACATCATTACACAGAAACAGAGAGAACCTAATTGAGCAGACAGCCACAGAGTTATATTCATACACCATGAACAAACTCAGATTGAGGTTGATGAGGTCATGGGGGTCTACTGTATGGGATCTTTGGTGGAGAGACAAAGGCAGCACCTGCTGTGGGGCAACACTGAGTGGACACCCAGTTGGTGTGCATCACTGTGAACCTGTTTATCAGCCCAATGATAAGTTTGCTCCTCTGTGTTCATGAAAGTCCGTACTTTTAACCAGTATTTATATTTTTGGTCTATCACTGACATTTCTTTTGTTGGGATATTGATGCGTTATTCTACAGTTACCTAATTAAAGGAATGGTTCAACATTTTGGGATACATCAATTCACTTTCTTTCTGAGAGAGAGATGAGAAGATGTCAATCCCACATCTGTGTGTTAAGTACAGGGCTGGAGTCAGGATGTGGTTAGCTTGACCTCTGACCTGCAGATATGTGACTTAAAATGGGTTCTATGGATACCCACGAGTCTCCCCTTTACAGACATGCCCACTTTATGATAATCACATGCAGTTTGGGGCAAGTCATAGTCAAGTCAGCACACTGACACACTGACAGCTGTTGTTGCTTATTGGGCTGCAGTTTGACATGTTATGATTTGAACATATTTTTTATGTTAAATGCAGTACCTGTGAGGGTTTCTGGACAATATCTGTCATTGTTTTGTGTTGTTAATTGATTTCCAATAATATATACATACATTTGCATAAAGCATCATATTTGTCCACTCCCATGTTTATAAGATTATTAAATACTTGACAAATCTCCCTTTAAGGTACATTTTGAACAGATAAAAAATGTGTGATTAATTTGAGATTAATCGCTATTGACTATGGACAATCATACGATTAATCACGATTAACTATTTTAATAGATTGACAGCTCTAATTACTACACATGTTGATAAATATACATAGCCTACATATAATCATTTTAATGGAATTGCACTTTTTGTTTGCTACAGCAGCACATCTGCCCTGCAAATCACTTGTCCTGTGTTCTCCTTTGAGAAAAAAAATCTGGAATCTATGTTTTATATTTCTTGATTTCATGATGCCATCCTCTAGTTTTTCATTAACTAATTTGACAGGATCTCGTTCTGGTATTCATCATAGTATGGAGTCAGATCAGTCTCAATATTAATGAATGTACATGGAAGGATTCACACATGTATTTTGTAATTTCTATATAAATGACTCTCTCCACATAAATAGTTATTGTTGTATATAAATGCGCGTAGGTTTGATATCATCTGTCAGACGCTCATTAATCCAACCAGACAGGAAGTTCAGGGCACCAAAATAAACACACACACACTCACACATGCACCTTATTAAACAGGCAGTGAGCAAGGCAAACCCAGCTATGGTTCAGTGGACAACTATAAAACTTCTCTTCCTCCAAATTACATGCCACAAGCCAGGCTGGTTGCCAGGCAGGCAGCTGGCATCAGCTGGCATCATTGTCTTTGATTGTGGCGAGAGGAGAAGGCTTGATAGGCTCTTTCTTCTTCGTCCTCTCAGTGTTCAGCTGCTCCACGAGACCACACGTCTGTGTTAACACAACAAAGAGCCGAGAGAGGGGCACACACAGGGGAACAGTTAGGTTGACCCCCCCCCACCACCTCCCATTCATTAGCTACTGAGCTGCTCCACAAGAGAGACTTTAAGGCCGAGTGACTTGCTTAAAGGACAGTTCTGACCATTCAGTGACATCATGTGCATACCTCTTATAAACAGCCATAGTAGTTATAAACCATAGACTCTATATAAGATGTGGATGTATGGGGTATAACACATGCGCAGGGTAACTGGAGCTGCGGTCGTGCGTTGCGATTGGCTACATTTTTAGTGAGTGCAGACCAGATTTTACTTTGCATGTGTTTGACCCCAAAGATATGACGCATTGATGACGCATGACATCTCCTCTTTTCACCCTCCTTGTCATTTTGGCCGTCACCATCTTGGTTTTTTGGAACCAAAAGTGACCATATTTGGACGAGAGAGTGGAGCTAGGGAAGAGCGAGGCCCGACATGGCCAGGTACCGTTAGCAGCTAACGCTAGATCTGTAACTTAGTGCTCAAAAGTTGTGGGACAATGTTTTATGGACTGATGAGACAAAGATGAACCTTTACCAAAGTGATGGAAAGGCTAATGTGTGGAGAAAGAAAGGATCTGCTCATGATCCCAAACACACAAGCTCATCTGTGAAACACGGTGGCAGTAATGTCATGGCTTGGGCTCGCATGGCTTCTTCTGGGACGGGGCTCATTGATCTGCATTGATGATGTAACACATGATGGCAGCTCTGAAAGAGGCTGCGGTGAAAGCCTGGAAAAGCATCACAAAAGAAGAATGCAAAAGTTTGGTGATGTCAATGGGTCGCAGGCTTGATGCAGTTATTGCAAGCAAAGGATTTGCAACTAAATATTAAGTATTATTCACTTTAACCTATTTTAAGTCTATCTGTTCCTATGCTTTTGCTCACCTAAACATTTGGTGCTCCGTTACAAACAATGCTACCTCCTAAGTTGTGTAACAGATCTAGATGTAAATACCTGGAAACAGAAGCTAAAATCCTGATCTCTTGTCTCTTATTCATCTTTTGATGTCAAACCCAAATGTTTTCAGTGTACAGCAAAAATAAAGGAATTGGCCTTGCTGTTCCAATAGTTTTCAAGGGGACTGTAGCCTGACTGAGCCCTGTGACCTGTATGGAAGCATTCAGTATGTCTCTACACTCATTTATGCAGGTGTTTCCTTTCATTTGTCACCCGTCAGCCAAAGCTGTTAGGTTAAACTGTGACACTTTATTTGTTGACTTAAAAACGCACACATAAAGCGGTCTTTCTTCAACAGGTGGTGAATACGAAAGTGAAAGAAGCTAGACGAGTCCAAACTCCAACGACCAGTAGATTACAGAATTAGGTCAGATGCTTTATGTTAGCCAGGTTTGTAATTAATCCGAGTATGGCTTTACTGCATTATTCTCACACACTTTACAGAACATTTACTGTACGTGCATTGAGTCGAAGCAGGTTACTGGACTGACTGTGTGCCTCTGTAACCTTGAGGCTGTAGGTGAGGCCCACTTCTCCACAACACATACTGTACTTCAACACCCACGCACTTCTCAAATCTTCCCTCCCTTTATATGTATACAAAAGTATTAACATATCTGCACCTGATTGTGTACTCAGATAAAACCTCCTACACTCTTGCAAGCATTTGTGTGTATGTCTAATTGTAAGATATGATACAGCATGAACAAATATTTTTTAGTATATCCACCAGAAAATACAACAAATCTATAACAGGGTTTTATCTTCTGTCATCACAGATTTCACATCTTGTCACCTTCATGTTATTTCGTATTTCAAAACTGGAAGGTTGGTGGTTTGACTCCCAGAGTAAGACAAAGAGATGATTTTACAAACATGTCTTGCAACAAACCTGGACGGCACATTGCATCCAGTTTGGCTCTAGAATGGTAATGTCAGTGTATTTGATTGGTTTTCATGAACTTTGGTTCAGACATTTATGGTCCCAACACGATTAATCCTAATGATTGGTGATCCTGTGATTTGATGTTACCATATGCTATATATCAACATATACTTCATATGTAAGGGAAAGTTTTAAATCAACCAGCATTTGCATTATGTGGCTAAAAAGAAATGCAGATTCTGCAGGTTTGCAGAAACATACAATACCACCATTTTTTTCTGGCGACTGACTTGGGCTGAAATGTTTCAATCCCGTCCTTAATGAGTTCACTGAGTATACAGTCACGATGGGATGATTTGTGTGCATTAAAAAGAAAAATAAAGTGATAATAAAAAGATGTAAAGGAACTCCATATATGGGCTTCCTGCTTGGTCTTAAGAAACCAGCAGGTTTAAAGTGTCACACCCTAGCTCTTGTGATCCACGTAAAACAGTGCTGTTTTATGAATAGAGGATATTTACAATGGACTGATAACACGAGATAACACAAGTTCAGAGGATGCCGGCCGACAGTTTTCCTGTGTGACTCATTTTGCTCTCCCACTCATACCTTTCACCCTTGCTTTTATCTGTGCAACTCATGGCTTATTCATTTCCAGACACATTTTACTGTGGAATTCATTTAGAAATGATTTACAGCGCAAAAAGGCCACATCAAAATACACATGAAATGAAATGAAGAACAGGATGAAGCGTACACTAGAGACAGGGACAGAGAGATATTTACACCAGCAG
>CAKAOI010030848.1:0-15010 GCA_916701655.1 Sebastiscus albofasciatus | reverse complement strand
CCCCCCCCCCCCCTATCACACAGTCTGACTCCGTTGAGGCCTTTAAATCAAAATTCCAAACTCATTCTTTGCTTACTTCAGGCTTGTACCTGTTAACATTATCTGTCCAGCGGGTCGGTCTCAGTCTCAATTAATCTATTTTACTAGTCCATGTTTGTCATGCCGACTACTGTAAACTTTCTGAAAGCCACTGCATCTCCCTCTGGTTGTGTCCCACAAGCTGTGCTAGATAGATAGATAGATAGATAGATAGATAGATAGATAGATAGATAGATAGATAGACAGATAGATAGATAGATATATAGATAGATAGATAGATATATAGATAGGTAGATAGATATATAGATAGATAGATAGATAGATAGATAGATAGATAGATAGATAGATAGATAGACACAATGTCAGGACATTCCAGTAGAAAACACTGCAAACTGATTTTGTCGCTAATATGTAGGCTACACACAGCATCCCGATACATTAGACCTCTCTGTGTGTATATGCTATTAGACACCACTGTAGGTCTGTCAGCGAGCCTGCAAGACTCGTTTCTGGTTTACTGTCGGGCTTTGAGGTTTGTGTGAGTTCAGTTTCCATGGTAATTCTCACAATATTCCATCACTCATTGGACATATTAGTCTTGCCTGACTATTCATTTTTGTGTAAACAAACCCTTTGTTGTACACATCACATTTCCTCTAGATTGTTTTTTTGTGAACCCCCAACCTTGAAGTTAAAGTTAAAGTTCCCTACGTCACAAACAGCTGCTAACACTAAAAGAATTTTATCCATGTGAATCAGCAGAGTTTTAATGTCCTATGATAATTTAAGCACTTGATTTATACAAGACTCAAATTCTCATTTATTCAAAGGCCCAGTGCAGTCAAACTCTAGCACATGCTCTAACTGGGAAAAAAAGAGGGAGAGAGGGACAGTAATGAAAGGGGGTGTGGGGGGTTGTTAGGAGGTTAAGGCAGGGGAGAAAGAGGGGGAAGTAAAGGGTCATGGGAGGGGTTGGGGGGAAGCAGAAAGAGGAAGGAGAAGAGTAAAGGGAGTGCAGTGGAGGGCTGGTAGAAGGGGGTTTCCAGCCATGCATCTCTCTCAACTCCTAGATTCATGGCTGTCAAGCATTAGACAGAGAGAGACAAAAGGTCAGAGGTCACCCCCCTCCTGTCCTGACCTACCATTTGCTGCTGGGTTGAACTGCAGCAAGGGAGGGGAAAGGCTCCTTCACACACTTTATCAAAAGCATCAAACCCAAGGGGGAACAAAATATAACAGGCACTGACAGAAGAAAAACTCCAGGTTTAACATTTACTAAAGTTGTTCGTCAATCTGTGATCTACACATTAGACTGCCCGAAGTACCACATCAGCACACTAAATCTTATCAGCAACACTCCAGGCTGTGTGGTCCCATTCTTACATTATCTCATATAGTTAAAGGGGACATATCATGAAACCAACCCAACCCGCAAACTGAAATAAGTCAACCCGGTCAGTTTTTTTGTGGGCTGTCTTGATCAGAAAACATGTGATTCAACAAGCCATTCAGATTTGGCTCCCTTTATGGGAGAATATACCTCCTCCCACCTGAGTATCTCCACCCACATTTGCAAAGGTGCACCATATTTTTCTCGCAAGCAAATCAGAGCAGACTGGGCTTTTTCAGGAGGGGGTCTTAAAGAGATAGGCGCTAAAACGGAGCGTTTCAGACAGACGGTGAATACAGGTATATACAGACAGTATGAGAACAATTATTTGTTTTTTGACCATGTAAACATGCTTGAGTAAAAACCCAAAATACAAGTATCAACCTGAAAATGAGCACGATCTGTCCCCTTTAATGCATTTCATCAACGTCATCAACAATAGACCTGCTAGAGAGTATACAGAGTAATCTGGGTTCACTTAAATCAGACATTTGATTACATGTCTTTTTTTCTTTCCTCCCCTTCTCGCTACTAATATTAGTAAGATTAGAAGCAGCAGTGGAAATGGAAGTGGCATTAGTAGTAGCAGTAGTAATAGTAGTGGTAATGATGTTTAAAAAAAACATTTAAAGCCAAGCCAATTTTATTAATATATCCCAATATCACAAATCACAAATGTCCCTCAAGGGGCTTTCCAATCTGTACAGCATCATAGCAGACTCAGAGTAACAATCAACATTCATTTGGAGTTGTGTTTGTGTCCATCTGATGAATGTAAGTCCAATATTCACTATCTTCTAACTCGGGTTTGGTCTCCACCAACTCCTGAGGGAAATATCTGTGTCTTTAGCTGCTAAATGCTCCACTATGTTCACCAGCTAGTCTATAAAGACCTAGACACACTAAACCGACATACCACGTACGTTCTGCGCCTGCATGAGAGGAAATAACTCTCCACACCAGCAGGTCGCAGTAGTTTGTATTCATCGTTCAAAAAGGGAAACCGGAAGACCGAGGATGGCGGATATACAAGCCGTTGTTATGATATGTACATGAAACAAAGCGCCGTTTGTCGACCATTTTCACACTACTCTGACTCACCTCTTAACTTCATTCCAGGCAGCCATGTCGCTGTGAAAATATCTGTGTGTTGGAACGATCAGAGGAGATGAAGATGAACAATGAGAAGAGCCTTCTGTGTGACTTAACTCGTTGACTTGCTCTCCTCACTTCTGTTTCTCTTCTCGTACACTGATTAGTTTAAGCTGAACAGCAAATCAGAGTGGTTTCTCTCACCGACGAGCCCCGCCGCCGATTCAACATGCTGAAGGTTGGGGGTTCACAAAAAAAATCTAGAAAGAATGTTATGTATACAACGCAGAGAGGTCTAATGTATTGGGATGCGTGTAGCCTACATATTACTAGAGTAGGTGATAAAATCAGTTTGACTGCATTGTTTCTGTTGGAATGTCTGACTCCTAACTGGTTGCGAGCGACGAAGCGCTGCACAGCACGCCGTTTTGAGCTGAACTTTTGTCTGACGACCTGTTTCTATTTATTCCTGTCGCTCGCTTTGAAAGCGGCGCAACGGACGAGGAATGGCTGATTGGTGAAGTTGAAATGAGGAGTTAACTATACGATGTCTCCTCATTTCACTACAAACAACTAAATAAGGTGACAGCTGGCTGGAGGGAGATCACCGGAAGATCGCCTGAAAGTTTACTGAGGCTACTGTTGGCTGTATTGTTTGTCATTTTCAGTAAGTATGACCATATAAAACCTGTGTTTTACTGTTTACGTCAGAAGAGAGAAAGTACTATGTGTTGCTCTGGCTCTATCTGTTTGGCAAAGGTGCTAGACATCCTCCTGGATCCACCTTCTCACATATGTTCACATTAAATGTATTATTTTTTGTCATATGGATTGTCTATGTTGTATTTTCATCATGTTGTTATTCTGTGCACACGACATCTATTGCACGTCTGTCCATCCTGGAAGGGGGATCCCTCCTCTGTTGCTCTTCCTGAGGTTTCTTCCATTTTTTTCCTGTTAAAATGTTTTTTTTTTTTGGTTACGTTTTTTGATTTGTGATTTTTTGGGTAATACAAATAAAATTGATTTGACTTGAAAATTGACTTGATAGTTAAGTTAATGCCTCTCTGGCAGTGTCAATCAAAACTGAACATTCATATCTTTGTCAAGGCAGAATTTATGGCTGTATTGCATTGCATTAGATTTTACAGGTGTACCTTATAAAGTGGCCAATTGAGACAACAATTTCATCTAACAAAAAAACATAGTGTTGATTTGTCTTAGAACATAGGCTAATCAATGAAAGTGGATTACAATAGAGCTGAGGGCAGACCACAGTGCCTGCAGCAGATCAGGAGTACAGATTGGTATCCTGGTATCCAAACTCTACTTGTCTTTTGGGGGGTAGAGACAGAGTGAGGGGCACCCACTGAGGGCTGTATTGTCTTGGGGTTTTTCTCTTGTTAGCACCCTTGGCCTCTCAGTGTGCTGTGTCACACACATACACATTCACACACACACACACACCGCCATCCGCTCCACCCCCTCCCTACCCTGTCTTTTCGGATCACTTAACAGGACAATTACTCTATCCATCTTTTCATCATGGTCTATTGTGTTTGTACCCCGGGTTTAGAAAGCTTTTATGGGGAAACCATCTCTTTCTCTTCTTTCAACTCTTTCTTCTTGGCTACATTCACATTGTACCATTTATAACAGTGATGCTACTGATTTAGGTTCAGGGTCAGTAGCAAACTTGTCAAGATGTATAGGTGTCTTGAAGGCATGCTTTAATGATTTGAAGTTTCACTTGTTTTCTACCAGGGACTTTCTCACCTTATATGAGAGAAAATAAATATTGCATCCCTTATCTGCCATATTGTTACGGCTAAGAACATGCAAACAAACGCCCTTTGGTTTTCACTTGTGTGTGGTAGCCATGAAAATGAAATTAACAAGTCAAAGACTGCGGGAGATAAGGCAAACTAATATGGTTAGCTCCATGAAAAGATAAAGAGATTTCCCACAAACTCCAGAGCATTTCCACAGAAACGAAACCTAATGGTGACATAGTTAACGCTGCTACAGTTGGGTGCAGCATCTTAATAAGAAGCTTGCTAACAAGATACAATGCTGTAATATATCAAAGTCTGCTGTTGAATGGAGCCCAAATACGTCTCAGTTAATTATAAGATATTGCTAAACATATTATTAAAGCATTGTTGGAGCATGTACTGGAACACACTGTATGTTGTACAAGTAAATATGAAAAAGATACTTGTGGTAGATGATGACAACATAAAGTCAGTGGACTTATTGACTCATAAAGGTCATGGTATACAAGTGCTATAAGTCTAAAGCAGCATGGATTTAGATTCACCTCTCATCGAGAAGGACTCTTCAGTCCAGAGGAATATGAGGCAAGTCCAACTGCCTTTGACTTACACTTCTAGATTTAGAAAAAAAAAGTGTATATTTAGTGGGTGATCCAAGGTTTTACAACACATTTTACAACCAATAACAATACAACAATCTCACTGCCTCTGATTTCACACAAATTCACAAAACACTTATAACACTACAATTTAAAAAAGATGCTAGTGCTATCAAGTCGACGTGTTGCAGTAATTCTTCAGTTTTAACCCCCCAGTGGAAACACGGCACAGTACCATCCCCCCCACCCCCCAGTTAGGAAAGGAGTTGGGGGCTGGTAGTGGGGGATGGAGGGCAGATTCTTCTTTGAGAAGACGCCCTGGTCCGTTCTCTGTGCTGGTGTCCAAGCTTGATAGCCGTGATACCAGCCCATTCAAGGACTTAAAAGACGCTGACGCACTTGAGAGCCACTGGGAGCGTCCTTCCTTCTCTTGACACACACACACACACACACACACACACACACACACACACACACACACACACACACACACACATACACATATATTGTAGGATGTGCAGAACTTATGGTCTTAGCCATTTCTACAGAATCTTTGTGTTGATACGGTATGTTGCATTTATCAGTTGCACAACAAGTCCCGCAAGTTAAACTACAAACACATCTTTTGTTACTGCCATTACAAAGTCACATATACGCAATTTCTGATCAGCAAGGTAAGTTTATTTATAGCACATTTCAGCAACAAGGAAATTCAAAGTGCATAAAACATTAAAAGTATCAAGACAAAGTGCAAAAGAAAGACATTATAAAAGGACATGTAAACAATTAAAAACAGACATTAAACATCCAAGAGAATAGGAAACTAGAATGACACTTGGAGAGTGCAGACCTCCACCAAGGTGGCCGAGTACGATTGCCCCCCTCTCCGTTCAGCCTTCGGCCATCATCCACGTGTATTATTGATAATGGTGAGATCAGCTGTATGTAGCGGAGCATCGTAAAACACTTCATTCAAACTGGACAGAAACTAAATAAAACTCACCTAAACCGTCATTGGTACTCTTTCCAATGAGTTTAATGTGAAAAAAATGCTGAATCAACGTCACGCATCATCAACGCGTCATCAGTTACACTGCGCATGTGTTATACCCAGAGGTCTTAATGTTCTGGCTGATCGGAATCCTTAAAAAAAATCCTGAATCCGGATTATGATCTGGATCGCCACCAAAATCTAATGGATTGTTCATTGTACCACACCCCACCCCTCCAAGAAATTTCATTAAAATCCATCCCAAACTTTTGGAGTAATCCTGCTAACAGACAGACAGACAGACAGACAGACAGACAGACAGACAGACAGACAAACCAACACCGGCGAAAACATAACCTTCCTAGGACTTTGGCCTTGGCGGAGGTAATAAAAAGCAGCAGTAAACAGAAGAGTCTTCAGCCTTGATTTAAAGTGAAAGTTGCAGCAGACCTGCAGTTTTCTGGGAGTTTGTTCAGGGCGACCTCATTTGTCTGTGCCTTCTAAAACTGTTACACATCACTGTTGAATCTGTTTTATGATGAGACGATGCTGTGGTTAAGGTTTGACTGGTTAACGTTAGGGAAAGAGAATGGTTAGAATTAACAGAAACCCATGTTGACACGCGGTAGGAAGTGAGAATTGAAACCTGAATTGAAGGCCGATGTTTTGTTGACCCATCCGTCCACCTTTGTGACTTTGTGACTCTTTAATAACGTCACTTGACTTCCTCCTTTGCTCCAGATGGACAAGAGTCATGATAAGAACAGCAGCTGGAGGGCTACGTCAGTTGAATGTGCATGCTGAAATGACAGATTCTGTCATTTTCCTTGAGAGTTTTGTCTCCATATGCATTATATTTCAATATTCCATTAGCTCTTCCTTTTCTTTGCTGTAATCGGTTTTGATATTCTCCCGCAACAATTCTTATGTATGAAACATAAGACTTCCATCTACCCAGCAATAACAATGAAATGTCATATTCTCTAAACCGGTCACTTATTTCATTTTATCATAAATAATAATTGTAGATGCATTTCTCATTTAGGAATTATATCCAGGTAGACACAACAAAGGCTAAGGACTCTTACTGTCCCATCAAAGTGACTGTGGTCAATGTAATACTGATGCCTCTATATGACCTACAAAAGGAAACAGCTTCAATTCAAAAGAGCCAGCACCAGTGGCCTGTTATTTTTCACCATTACTCTCCCTTTCTGTCTCTGTGAAGTCATTCTGTCAGGGCCATTTCTTTTCATTTATCTCCAGTGAAAGATGGTAAGGTTAGATTCCTCAGCATGGAGACCTCTGAGCTGCCACCACATTCATCTTCAGTATACTGGGTTCACACACTCTTCAGCTCTGTCTCTTTCATTCTCCACCTGCTCTGATCTTAGTGAGGGTCTTTGTAAAGCTGTGAATGTATGCTTATTTGGATAAATGTGATACAGAACATTTAGATTTATTGAATCAATGGCAAAGATAAGCATTTTGCATGTTACATGAGGCAATTACATTTAAAATCATGTCAGCAAGTGTGCAGTCACAGTATTATCCTTTTTCCATCAAAATTAGCGCATATATGCAGGTTTTTTAAACACGAGAAAACCCGCTAAAAATAGGCGATAGACTCCTTTGCCATCGCCAGTAGATCATGCATAGAGTTCAGTTTTTTTCTGGTTTGTCACGTTACGTCATGCTACGGTGGTTACTTCTTTTTTTTAAAAAAAATGTTATCTTTTTAGTTTCTCTTTCAAACTCTCACACCACACTTGATGATTGTTGGAAAAATGGAAATTCTAACAAAGACTGGAAAGTTTTGAGGAGTTTTATTTTCTTCCTGTCCAGTTTGAATGAAGTGTGTTATGATCATCATCGAGGTTAAATGACTGGAGTCTGGTGGTTTTGTACGTTGGTAAATTATTATAATTGTCCAAATCCCTGTTGATTTTATTTAATATATATTCACTTCAACGCATGTCACATAGCATCACCAATTCCTGGATGCTTATTGCTGAAAGAGAATCCTATTAGAACCATTATAATATCTTCACTGAGTCCTGTTCTGAAGCTCTGCAGGCCAAAGCCCGTCCAGCAGCATTAATGGACGACATAGCAGAAGGCTAGCGAAGCTGATCACCACAGATCGGTCTCTATTGTAAGAGGGATCAATCACGACGTATCAATAGAGTCTACACTGCTATTGTATGCCGTGTCCAGAGTATGACCCTAGACCCGGCCAAACCGAGAAACTGAGGTCAAAGGTCACACACACAGACAGAGTAGACATGGCTACATAGATTTCTGTCTCCGTCTCTTTCCCGAGACCATCTACAACATTGAAGTCAAGACATTTGTCGTCTCCAGACTGTAGATCTCTCTGTGTGAGACCAGGGCTGAGAGATTTTAGCGTGCACTGCACACGGCAGAGCCATGATGATTACATCAGCTCATAAGATAGTAAAAGTCTGTGAATTTCATTTTCTACCAATCTTAGGCTCATGGTTTTGCTGGATCATATCCCAGCGTGCACCATGGTCTAGGAAAGTTCATTCAATAGTCGTGAACATGAGCTCCTCACTCTCAAAGCCAGATATCAGAGAAGTAAGTCTCAAACTAGTGATGTCATAGGGTGTAAAGTCTGGAGCTGCTCCATAGACAATGAACACATCCACACTTTATACTTGATGGCATCGCAAATTTGAGTTTTAGCACTTGGGATGGAGTTGTTCATGTTCACTAATATTTTTGGACTGTCTCAGACCATGGGAATAATATGTATGTATGAATCTTGAAAATGGACGTAGTTCCCCTTTAAATTCCGACCAATTTTGGATGAGTCGTCTTTCATTCACAAATTCATTGATGAAGCATTTTGAATTAGTTTCCGCTTTGGTTTGCGCCTCTGACTAGCTTCTTCTCCACAGTCATGGTGGCTGAAACTCACTGTAGACCCGTCCCCCACACAGCCATGGCGACCGAGACTCACTGTAGACCCGTCCCTCACACAGCCATGGCAGCCGAGACTAGACGAATGCCAATATATCCAAGTAATTACTGTTGTATGTTTTTATATCTGTATGAAGTAAGCTTAGCCAATAATTGTTCCAAAAATATTGACACAATCTTTAAGGTACATATAGCAGAGAATAATACATCTCCACGTTTAAGTGGTGTGGTGGCTGCTAGTTGAGATGTTTTTACTTTTTTAGTTCTACCTCTGGGTGAGAGTAACCCAGCATCGTCAAAATATAAGTCAGTGATTCTATTAGAAATGTTTAATACTGTAATAAACTGAGTAATACTCTCCCTCTTGATCTCAGAAAGCTGCCTGCTTGTTTTTTCTCTTTTTTTGAAGCTTTCATTTGAATCTTTTGGTATTTTAGGTCTTTCTCTCTCTTTCTCTCTCTCTCTCTCTCTCTCTCTTTCTTTCTCTCTCTCATTCTCTCTCTCTCTCTCTCTCTGTGTTTGTGTCTGTGAGTTTCAGAATCAAGTTACAGGAAGTAGCCTAAATTACTTCCTACTTAAAAATAAGAGCAGGATAGTTGCTAGTTTGACAGTAGTTACAATAAGTAACATTTCTTTCCATACAATTTAATCATTGACTACTTCATATCTTATCCATGTCATATTCATCAACATTTTCCTTATATATACAGCAGTATGGTACTGTATTTAATCATATTAAGGTAACATCATACATCTAATCATCGAAAGTCAACAGTATGAATCTTATGAAATAACCCAAACTTTTTCACTCTTTTATTTTGACATGTTTGGCCGGATGTGTCGTCACTTTATGCTAATTGTGGTGACGCGGTCCGCTCATAAAGCAACGCAGCAGGTAAACGGTCTCCACATGGCCGGAGGAAGAGCTGCTGCTCTGCTCTGCTTTGTCCTCTGAGTCTGTCTGCTGCAACAAAAGAAAGTTACTGAAAGGAAAAGGAACAAACTGACACAACCGGGACAAACAAGAAACAATTAATTAACTACATTTACACTTATATATCAAGTTCATAACTACAGGTGGTCATATTATACCAGAGAGTACAGAAGACGGTTCAGTCAACAACATGTGGAGCGGCTCATGATCTGTTGTTGTCGGCTAAGTCGAAGATAGTTTTAAGGTTTGGTCGCCACAGAGACACTAAGGCGGACTGAATGGATCCTCAGTTGTTGTGCTGTGAGTTGGACCGTCCGGCTGTCCGGAGGGCCTACCGGGACGCCAACCTGTTGAATGACCGGGTGCTGAGCGCTCTGCTGCGGGCTGAGGACAAGTACCTGCCCGCTGCCAACTACTTCAAATGCGTCCAGAGAGAGATCGCTCCGTATATGAGGAGGATAGTGGCCACCTGGATGCTGGAGGTGAGTTAAAGTCAATATGATGTTGTACAAAGAGAACCACGTTCAGTTCCTCTGCTGATCTGTGAAGTTGTGTTGTTGCTGGTACCAGCAGCTCTTTGTGTGACTCACTGAGAGCTGCTGAAGCTAACTTACAACATAACTTTGCTATCCAGACTTCAGGAGTAACGTTAGTCTGCATCCAGCCTGCTCTCTAGCACCACTGCTGGAAACAGAGGAATTGAAGGTGCATTTATTTTAAAGGTGAACGAAACTGTAACTTTAACTTTAGTCCTGAAGACTCAGAGTTGTCTCTCAGGCTCCCTGATGCAGCCTCGCTGATAAACAAGCAGCCTTTTTGGTATTTTCAGTGGTGTTCAATGGAGTAACGTGAACGCACTAGAGTTCCTATCAAATACATATTAAAAATACATAATAATAGGTTCACCATGGACATGACATTGCATGGTCCATAATGTAGATATGTTGTGTAGAGCGCTGCCGTGTGTCGGATGTTAATCAGCCTACTTTACGTTAATGGAGTTTAAAAGTAGACTTCAACAAACACCTCCTTTACGTTACATTATGTTACTATTAACAGTGTCCATGCGCTCATATGCCAGCTGAACTTAATTTAGTTAAATTAAAATCCAAAAATCCACGGATGGTTCAAACTATAGATTATGGTTAAAGGACTTTAAATAATATTTAAAAACATTTCTGAAGCTGGCAGACCACGCGATGCCTTTGTGTTGGGGGGGGGCTGAATGTGAGGAACTTCTCCAGTTGTCCCTCTATTAAAGCTCCATGTCCTCCACATACAGACTTACAGTTAGGATCCGTATATCAGACAGTACAGAGACACCTACTGTACAGCAGGGAGCATAACTATTGTTTTTATTGCAGTCTTTTTTCTTGAATCTCTTCAACCAGAGATCTTAGTGATGTAATGACTAAACCATTCCACTGAGGATAAGTGAGGTTTCTGGTGTTTTCTTCATGGACTACTTTTTTCTTTTGTTGCAATTGCTTCCCACTACTGAAAAAGAGATGCATCCTCCTGTTATCTTTTAGTATGGCCATATCAACAAGAAATGCATCTGAGTACATACTAACAAACTGGAAGTAATATGGTATATATAATCATTATATTTGCCGCCTTACCTGTTTTTTACTGAAAGGTTGAAACCTAGAAAAGCAAGAAATCATCACATTAGTGAAGCTGCCACCAGCAATGTTTGATTTGAGTTGGTAATTGACTTAAATTGTTAATTATATTAATGAAATTGTTCTGGTTATTTAGTTTGGTCGTTTTTTACTGTACATTTCATAATTTTCTTATTGTCATGACATAAATGACTAAACTCTGCCATGCTCTGACATCAAACAGCGATATCCATCCGAGAATAGCTAATAATAATTAATGTTGAATGAATAAAGTTGTGGGATTATTTTTTATTTCATGGGTTATTTGGGGATTTATACGTTATTATTACATATATTTAAAAAAAAAAAAAAAAAAAAAAAAAAAGGCCAGGGATTGTTGTGGTCCCTCTGTGACCTTTTTTTATAATGACATTGCTGAAGAAACTGTATTTAATGGATGTATTGTTGTCTGGTTTGCGTGTGTGCAGGTGTGTGAGGAGCAGAAATGCGAGGAGGAGGTTTTCCCTCTGGCTATGAACTACATGGACCGCTTCCTGTCAGTGGAACCCACCAAGAAGAGCCACCTGCAGTTACTGGGAGCTGCCTGCATGTTCCTGGCATCCAAACTGAAGGAAACGATTCCTCTCACTGCCGAGAAACTGTGCATCTACACCGACAACTCCATCGCATCTACTCAGCTGCTGGTAGGTCACCACGCTTCGTCTTCATGGGGATGAGGGCTGAAACGATTCCTTGAGTAACTAAAAAATAAATAGATGCAAATTCTTTGCATGAAGGCTTCGTTATTTTTTTTTCGTCCGTCTGTCTGGATGCTTTTGTTCAGATCACAGATATCTCAGCAGCTACTGGGCAGATTGGTATGGATTTATGCTCCCTAGAGGAGGATTTCTAATAGTTTTCTTTTCCATTACTAAGTATCTTGAAAGTTGTCATGAAGTTCACTGTGGACTTTCATGGTCCCCAGACGGAGATTCCTAATGGTTTTGATGACCCCCTGACCTTTACTGCTATGCCACCTTAAAGCCCAAAATCCCCACAAGTAGACAAAAAGCACTCCATCCCCATCTTGGTTAATCCCTGCATCTGTCTGCTAGGATCACACTTGAACCTGTCCTTCTGTCCCCTCTCTCTCTGCCCACACAGCAAATGGAGCTGCTGGTTTTGAACAAGCTGAAGTGGGACCTGGCTTCAGTGACCCCTCTCGACTTCATTGACCACTTTCTGTCTCAGCTGCCTGTCAGAAGAGACAACCGGCCCATACTCAGGAAGCACGCTCAGACCTTTGTGGCTCTGTGTGCCACAGGTATGCATGGGACTACATTACCTACAGGACTTGTCTTTTTTTATTTAAGGGGGTTTAAGTTCCCTTTTATCTCTGATTACAAAGACTTGTTAAGGCCATCCTCATTTGTTGAGCAGTAGCAGTGTCTACTGCTTTGGACAGTTCTATAGCAGTCTGACAGATATGCAGCTGCTGCATTAGCAGTGTTAATTAAAACATTAAATATGAGGAAAGGTGGACTAATTGAATAATTTCATATTTGCTTCAGGTTGACATAAGTAGTTAGTTTTCATACATAACTGAAATTTAGAGGACATCGGTACAGACACAACCATTAATCAGGGCAGAGTAGGCCTCTATTGCAGCTGGGGAGGTGAACAATGCAGAGTGGCCCAAATCAACAGAGAATGGATCGCTGAGGAGGCAATAAACTGTTATTGCAGTTTCATCCAATCACTGGATATGAAACCGTGTATCTTGTTTAAAATGTAACAGTTGATAATGTCCTTTGATTTCACATTTTCACAACTTAAAACATTTAAAGCTTCAGTAGTCAGTATATTTTTGGCATCACTGGGCAAAAATTCCATAATAACCTTTCAGCATATTGTAATTCAAGTATTCTGAGAGAAAACTAGACTTCTGCTCCTCCTCATGACTCTGTTTTCAGGCTTTAGAAAATCTAGCCCGTGACGGGAGACTTTGACCAATCACAGGTCATTTCAGAGAGAGAGAGCATTCCTATTGGCTGAGCTCCAGCTGGTGGGCGGTGCTTGGTGTTTCCTCAACTGATCTCGACATTGCTGCCGGGTCACAAACCTTCTCATTTTACAGTTAAACAGTACACTACAAGATGATTCTGAAAACATTTGAGGAGAGAAATAGGCATTACAGTAACAGAGTATTGATTCATATTTGATCAGCACTGCCTAGTTTGACCGTTTGATTGGAGTTCACAACTTATTGACAGACGACTCTTATAGACGGCAGCTGGATGGCAGAGTCAAGATCAGCTCTGAATGGTTGCTCGCTCTCTGTCTCTCTCTCCTTTCATTCACTCTATAGCTCGCTCCACCATTGCTGCTCTCTCCCTCTCTCACTTAATTAAACATCTTTGACTCTTGAACTTTGAATTCTGAATGTTTAGGTTCTTATTTGGTTCTCTTTGTGTGTGCCATATTAACATGAAGTTCCGTTATGATGCTCCGCAGATGTAAAATTCATTGCCAGCCCTCCATCCATGGTGGCAGCAGGCAGCATGGTGGCAGCAGTGGAGGGCCTACAGATGAGAATGGTGGGCAATGCCATGATGTCTCAGAAACTGACCGAACAGCTGGCACAGACCATCAGGAGTGACCCGGTGGGTACATCTGTCCAGGACATGATTAGTACACATGCTCTGATACTCACTGAACTAAGATCACTGACACTCACTGAACTAACCTGAACTCTGTCTCTCTCTCTTCAGGACTGTCTCCGGGCGTGTCAGGAGCAAATCGAGTCGCTGCTGGAAACCAGTCTCAGACAGGCACAACAACCGCAACACTCAGCTGCTACCATGGAAACTAAGAACATCAGTGAGGAGCAGGACCTCTCGACTACACCCACAGATGTCCGGGACATAAACATCTGATGAGTGCTGCCAGTCATGCTGCTGGATAGAAAAGAGAAGCAGGTTGAACTGATGGAAGTGGATGGTCATCTTTTTGACAAACACAAAAACACACGTGGCTATGTTTCCCATGATGTGGTGTGTATTTTTGGGCGTTCACAAGAAACTGGACTCAACGGTGTATCGGAACTGTTCATATAAAGTCCAGTATACACTGTGGCGGGGACCAGAAGGAGATGAAGGAGACCATCACGTCCAGAACATTGACGACCTTAATACTGGAATTCAGCGAACACTGAAGGAATGGCTGAGAGACTAATGTCTGTTAAAGTGTGGGTAACAGCTGAGAACCCACCAAGGGGTTGTTTCAAGGCCCAGAAGGCCCGTCTGAACCCACGCCTCCTCTCACATTCAAACTGTGTAGCCTCAGAGACAGAAACTAATTGGTGCGTTTGGACGTTCCTGGGCCTGTATTTATCAAAAGTTTGAATTACACAAGAAGGTAGAAGAGTCATTTGCTGAAAGTAAACTATAAGAGATTTATCAAGCAACCCATTTCTACTGACGGTGAAGTGTTGGAGCAGCTCTTGAGTGATCAAATGGAAACACAACATGGTGTAACATCCTATTAAATATGCATTTGGAGATTTACTAGGGTGCAGCAGCGGCAAACAAGCCCATTCTGTATTATACGTTTTCCTTCACATTCCATGTGAGAGATATAT
>CAKAOI010030845.1:0-10777 GCA_916701655.1 Sebastiscus albofasciatus | reverse complement strand
GCCCACATTCAGCCATAAATGGTCGATGCAGAGCACCTCATGAATGGTTCTGCATGTGAATGAGCCTGTTGATCAGTGGAGCTTTACGGTGAATCACGGCGACTACTGAGAGGAAGACAGAGAAAAGGAGTTTTTCTGACACAGAGATGGAGTTGCTTGTAGGTGAGGAGGTCTCTGAACACTCGTTCCCACCTAATTCTGTCATTCACGTCATGTAGTCCTCACAGTGCCGGTATATCCACCATGCAGCATGTTACTAGTGTCACCGCTGTGTTTATATTTTTACAGCAATCAGATTGATCCATTCACAACTTACCAAAATGATCAAGACAATCAGTAATATCCCCCACCTGGATATCATTAGAAAAAGGAGGTTTGATAGGTGAACACTATTTATTTATTTAAGTTTGTTATGGTGAACTTGTCCTGCATTATAATTAGGACTGATATTGATAATGAGGATATGGAGAGTAACGATTGTGTGAGAGCTGTCTCTGGCTTATTTACACACTTTGTTAATTTACACAATCCATCCTGGTGAATATGTGCCGGGTGGAGGTGACTGGAGGAGGCCGAGTGGCGCACCTCGGTGGCGCACTAGAGACAGTCTGATAGTTGCATCGGATAGCTGTTTTCATTTTGTCTATATGTATACTGTATCTGTTCCTATCTAATGAACCATAAATAAATTAATAGGTCATGTCATCACTGCAGCGATTTCACACAACAACTTTATGAAAACTAAATCGTACTTGGTGATATCTGCACACTATTAGAAGATCTTATTAAAACTATTGGCGCTCTGTTTTTCTTTAATGCTATTTGATATAATCTTGGATTTGTACAACCAATCATGATGATTTTATCAGCTGCTCCTCAGCTGACTGCCAGTGTCAGTAGTCCGGCCCTCTCCTCTGAGCTCCGGAGGTGGAGGGACCGTGTTGGTGAGACAGCGCTGATGAGATATTGAGCGTTTGATTTGAGTTGATCTTTTACATTTGTAAGGTGTTTATGGAATAGTTATGGCTCACTAGCACAAATAACACTGTAGTTTTAAATGTTTATGATAAAGTGGATATAAGTATGAAGAAAAGTTAAATGTGTGAGAGGCATCATTACACGTGTAATGATTACTCTCATGTTTAATGTCTACAGTCTGGCTTCAGTTCACCACCTCACCATCTGCGTTTCCAGTTTCCCCTGCCTCGGTGCCTCCACGTACGCACGGGTCAAAGTTTCCGTACAGGTGCGCACATTCTCCCGTAAAGTTTGTTTTTATAGATCACAACTGTTGCGTGGGAAGTGGCGTACGCACATTTCAGGCCCCGTTTTGTGCGTACGCAACAGTTATAAATGAGACCCCAGGTCAGTCCTGTCCTATTCATGTTAACCTGTCGGTTACCTGTGGCAGGTACAGACAGCTCGTAATCCCCTGTGTTTCTGTTTACTTCCTGCAGTTGGGTCGGCGTGTTTTCAGTGCAATCAAACCGCACTAGGCTTCGCTTGGTAATGGTGTTTTAGTCTGCACCATTACTGCAGCATTACTTTTAATTACTGCGTTCACAACTGCCCAACATGAATCACAGCAGGAGTTGAAGCGTACCAGAGTTGATAAAACGGACTAAATGTTGGGAAAGCGCCCTTTAACATCATCCCAGTACATTGGAAAAGGGACGGGCAACAGAGCATGATGCTATGTAGAGGAGTGGTTGAGGAGGTTTTTATGGATGCTTTCACAATCTGAAAACATGTCACAATAGAATCCATTATAACAGATGTGACACACACACACACACACACACACACACACACACACACACACACACACACACACACACAGGCTTTATTTAATAACTTGAATAATGTACATGATAGCTCAAGAGAAAGATGGACTTTTAAAAGAATGTGTCATTTCTGCCTCTCTGTGCTTTAGAGATCAGAATTCTAAAAACAGATGAAAATGGGCAGAAGGTGAAGCTCTAGAGGAGTGAGGACTGTGAGGGCCATGCTCCTCCACCTACTAACCATAAAACTCCTCTTGTCATTTTTTGCATTGGAGTATGTGAGTCGATTTCAGATTAAATTAATTTCTATGAACAACACTCAGGAGTAAAGATTCTACACCCCAGAAACATAAAACCTTCAACAGACTTCATGGTAATGAATGTAATGATAGAGGTGAGTAAATAAGAAATAAACAGCTTTAAGGTGGCTTTATTGAGAGACAGAGAGAGAGAGGCAGGTCTGATGATACAGAGGAGGTTAACAGGTAGGAGGTAGGTAACAGAGATATGAAAGACACAGTACCTGTGAGGCATCAAGCTTTCTCTCTGTTTCTCTCCCTCAGCACGAATGAACATCAACCTGCATTACATCATCATCATAATGATAAAAACATCACCGTCATCACTGTGGCTCATCCACAACATACTGTATATACTACATATACAAGCTACATGTATAAGCATACTGTATATACTACATATACAAGCTACATGTATAAGCATACTGTATATACTACATATACAAGCTACCTGTATAAGCACACTGTATATACTACATACAAGCTGGAGGCACATTGAAATGACACTGACTTTGTTTCAGTTGAAAAGAGAGAAGTATCTGCCCCCCCCTCCCACACACACAGGTCAACAGGTCAGCAGGTATGTGTTGATGCATTGCTGTGTCCTGAAGACAGGCGCACACACACACACACACACACACACACACACACACACACACACACACACACACACACACACACACACACACACACACACACACACACAGGCATTTGGAGGAGAGATGCTCCAGCAGTGTAAAGTGAGAAGGCCAGCAGGAGATAATCCAGACAGCAGGATGGATCCATACTGACCTTCACACCACAGATCAGCAGCACACACTGTCAGCGTGCACGTTTCTGTGCTACGTTCAGAGTCACAGAGGCAGCTGAGCCATGTGCAGACAAAACACCATCGCTCAATGTTTCACCTCTTCAGTTAGAGAGTCAGGAGGTTTTATAGGGAGACAGAAGGCCTTAATATCAGCAGGTCAGCTGACGTAAGAAGAAGATCTCTATTAACGCTGTCTGATTTAGTGTTGGGAACATGCTGAGTGTAGGAACGGATGGAGTAGAAGTGGACTATGCCCTAGTTGGGTATGCAAGGTTTATATGGACATTTTCATACTTCTGTAAAACTGGGTCAATGTTCAAGTCCATTGTAACTAGTCCAGGTCCACTTTCCTCAACTGGGGAAGCAAACCTGCATCTCCATGTGAGGATACTAGAGCTGGTTCTGAACAACATTATAGAACTCAAAGAGAGACCATGAGACTGAATATGGGGACCTTCAGACCTTCAGAGTCGGAGATATTCTCCAATCTTAAATATGATGAGTTATAGTATTTACTGAGACCGATCAGATACAAAGGATTGAATATAAAACAGAGCAAGGATCTGTTAGAAAGCAGTACAGACAAACTCTAGGAACTGTAGGAGGAAGTCGGAAATACTGTAAATGACTAGAATAAATCCCCATGAATCCCCATAACCATGTTGTCAGTGGATAAAGTTCAGATAACTTAAATGAATGGCTGATTCTTACAGAGTGTCTGTAGAGTCTTTTATTCTCTGTTGATTAACACATGTATCTGTAGTCAGTCTCTAATCGACACATAGCTAACGCAGCACGGTGTCTCAATTCATTATTTAAATCTTCCGACACGGCCCAGATATATCAAGATATATCAAGATATAACAGTAACTTTACTTTAGTAACCTTCTCTTCTTTACACCGGCAGGCTGTTCCAGATCATCTGGAGTATGACCGGGCTTATTCAGGCATGGTCCGGGGCAGGCTAACTGGCAGGCTAACTTGCAGGCTAACTGTCAGGCTAACTGTCAGGCTAACTTTCAGGTTAACTGGCAGGCTAACTGGCAGGCTAAATGGCAGGCTAACTGGCAGGCTAACTGTCAGGCTAACTGTCAGGCTAACTTTCAGGCCAACTGTCAAGCTAAATGGCAGGCTAAACGGCAGGCTAAATGTCAGGCTAACTGGCAGGCTTTCTGAACAATATCTGTCATTGTTTTGTTTTGTTAATTGATATAATAAATATATACATATTTGCCCACTCCCATGTTGATAAGAGTATTAAATACTTCTACTAAATTATAATAAAAAAACAGAAAAATGTGTGATAAAATTGCTATTAATTGCAATTAACTGGACAATCATACAGTTAATGGTGATTAAATATTTGAATTGATTGACAGCCCTAATATTTACAATTCAGCAGCAGAGTGTCAAAATATGTGACTTTGACTCATTGAATGTCTGGATTATACCAGGAAGGAGTAAAGCCACATCCTGATTATTATTATTATTATTATTGTTATACATAGGTCACTGCATCTGGGACACATATGCTGGCATTCTATATCAGGTTATAGGTGATACAACCTTTGTTAGCTGGATTTACCTCTGCAAAGACAGCCCACTCAAGAATATCATGGTTCTCATGTTTGGCCTTCAGCTTTGCACTTCTATAAAAAAATGTACAGTATGTACAGTATATACAGTATATAGCAGCGTTCATACAAAGATGCAGCTCAAAGTCGGACATGCAGTGGTAGTGTATCTGTATATGCTGGTGTCCTACTTAAAGCATAACACAGTGTGGCGTTGAGGTGGTGATATCAACAGGTGAAATCAAACTAAAGTACCGGTGTCACGGTGGGACTCCTGGCATTAGTAAATATCCCCCAGAGTGTCTCACCTGGAGAGAATATACAGTTTATCATCCCCTCCTTTATCTGTAATGAACTTTAGTTCCTCATAAACTGTGACCAGTGATTCCCACTCAGAGACAATGTTCACTTCCCTGTCTGTGTCCCTGCAATGTGCCTCCATTGAAAATACATAACACTGTAGATATGAATTTATTTTTTGAATATTTCATCTATAACAGAGTTGGGACCAGTTCACAATGTCACAAAGTATCAATCATTTCATGAATCGTTTAGAAGCAAGACGGCTGCATTAGTGATCCCTCCAGGCTCAACGGTAACCTCAACGGTATTCTCAACAGTAACCTCAACGGTATCCTCAACGGTAACCTCAATGGTAACCTCAATGGTAACCTTAACGGTAACCTCAACGGTATACTCAATGGTAACCTCAACAGTATCCTCAACGGTAACCTTAACGGTAACCTCAATGGTAACCTTAACGGTAACCTCAACTGTAATCTCAATGGTAACCCTAACGGTAACCTCAACGGTAACCTCAACGTTAAACTGAACGGTAACCTCAACGGTATACTCAACGGTAACCTCAACGGTATCCTCAACGTTAACCTATCCTCAACGGTATCCTCAAGGGTAACCTATACTCAGTGGTATCCTTTACTCAGTGTTAACCTCAACGGTATCCTCAACGGGATTCTCAACAGTAACCTCAGCGGTATCCTCAACGGTAACCTCAACGGTAACCTTAATGGTAACCTCAACAGTATACTCAATGGTAACCTCAACAGTATCCTCAATGGTAACCTATCCTCAACGGTATCCTCAAGGGTAACCTATACTCAGTGGTATCCTTTATTCAGCGGTATCCTCAACGGTAACCTCAACGGTAACCTCAGCGGTATTCTCAACGATATCCTCAACGGTAACCTTAACGGTAACCTCAATGGTAGCCTTAACGGTAACCTCAACTGTAATCTCAACGGTAACCCTAACGGTAACCTCAACGGTAACCTCAACGTTAAACTCAACGGTAACCTCAACGGTATACTCAACGGTAACCTCAACGGTAACCTATCCTCAACGGTATCCTCAAGGGTAACCTATACTCAGTGGTATCCTTTACTCAGTGTTAACCTCAACGGTATCCTCAACGGTGACCTCAACGGTATCCTCAACGGTGACCTCAACGGTAACCCTAACGTTAACCTTAACGGTAACCCTAACGGTAACTTTAACGGTAACCTCAATGGTTACATCAATGGTAATCTTAACAGTAACCTTAACGGTAACCTCAACGGTGACATCAACAGTAATCTTAACGGTAACCTCAACGGTAACCCTAACGGTAACCTTAACGGTAACCTCAACGGTGACATCAACGGTAATCTTAACAGTAACTTAACAGTAACCCTAAAAGTAACCCTAAAAGTAACCTCAACGGTGACCTCAACAGTATCCTTAACGGTAACCCTAACGGTAACCTTAACGGTGACCTCAACTGTGACATCAACGGTAATCTTAACAGTAACCTTAACGGTAACCCCAAAAGTAACCTCAACGGTGACCTCAACAGTATCCTTAACGGTAACCCTAACGGTAACCTTAACGGTGACCTCAACTGTGACCTCAACGGTAATCTTAACGGTAACCTCAACGGTAACCCTAACAGTAACCTTAAGGGTAACCTCAACGGTGAAGAAGAAGAAGACTACAAGCTAGTACACATAAATGGAATCATATATATATATATATATATAAACTGGGCGTACACACAGTGTAATTTGGTGAGTAACACTGAATGTAAATAGAACTCCACGAGGCACCATCAGAGTTTGGTGCTAGAAAAGAGTTAAACTATTTAAATTTGACCGTCATTAAAGGGCCATTTGTATATCAATGAATCCCCCTGTTGTTTCTCTCTATGGACTCACCATTTAAACACTTACTCATGAAGTGTGACGTGTTTTAATAGTCAGGTTTTAGATGCATGTGTTTGGGAAGTAGTGAGAATCCGACTGGATCAATGAGACCTGGATTACTCTGTGACAGTTTCTAAACATATAACTATATAATATAGCTTTTCTCCATATTTACTTCAATTCATCAAAACTTTTCTCTGTTTTTGATTCTCCGTTCAACGAGGACGCAGGAGAGAAGTTCTCTTCAAGAGTTGAAGGTAACACGGGGTGAGTCATTGATATACAAATATCCTTAATTAAATGTTGGTGAAAGGTCAAGGTGCCACCAAAAGATTATGATCCTACTCTCTGGACCATGACTATCTGACCTGGGATCAGTAGGAGTTAGAGATATCTTTGTCTGGACCATCCTTACTCCTTACCAACAGGACAGTCCTGATTCACTTTAGAATAGTTTGATTATTATGAAGCTTTAGATGTTTTCTGAGAGTCAGATTGATTTCCTGAATAGATTGAAGAATGAACTGATCCCAACATTAATCTCATCATCAGACAGAGTTCTCAGCTACACACACACATACAGTACAGAGGAGCGTGCATAGATAACACTGTGTGTCATTGGGCATATTATAGTAGGAGTGTTGTTTGGCCTGGTTTTAAACACGTCACTGATACGTTCCAGTGAATCTTTCTATCAGAAATACACCAGCCAACATCCTGTAAGAGCTCCATTTAGTGACATCGATGCACATGTGTGAACGTACAGCTACTGGAACCAGGGCCTTAGATCAGGGATGTACTGGTCTTCACTAGGGGTGGAAGAACATATTAATCTTATGTTATCATATGATAGATGATGTTATGTTGTGATGCTGTATCGATTCTCAAAAACACTGTTGATTTTTAATGAATAGTTTACATGATGAAGATTTGTGGCAGACAGTGGCTCAGATTGTACAAAAAGTAGTGATGTAATGTTGGATGTTACAGGGACTGAGATGAACGCACGTACAGATCCGTCTGTTCTGACTGCAGAACAACAGGAAACGTCTGCAGGAGAATCAATTCAGCAGCTGGGAGTCTCACATACTGGCTGCCTTGATAACCAGCTGCACACGGACCACAGAGAGATGAGAATAGAAGTAGAATCTAACGTTAACGCTCTCTCTGTTGATCCAGTCCGTTAGCTTGTTTCCATGGCTACAGAAGGCTGTGTATTGTCTGTTCATATGGAACAACGAGGTGTTGGAATGGGCCGTGGAGTGAAGCATTGTTGTCAGAGAAGCCAGTATTTCAGTTCATGTTTCCTGAATCTCTAATGACATACAGCATTATGGTCATTTTATGATTTATTACAGTAAATATATTACATGTTGGTCCTTTAATTTAAAATAATATTTCAATGATGGCTCTTTTATATTATATATTATATATATATATATATATATATATATATATATAATATTATGTTATTTATAGTATGGAGATGTTATCATTGTGATATTTTTGCCACAATAAACGTCTAATGAAAACTTGACATCGTGACATCCCTAATTCTGATGACAGAGAGAAGAGCTTAGGCCAGACTTTACTAGAATATATACTAGGGGTGTAACAATTCATCTACTACATCCATGTATCCATTTATATTCCTACCATCCAACTACATCCATAGGTACTCGGCAAGTTGTCCTTCACCGGAGGATTTGCACGTTGTATTTAAGGACGCCAAACGTTATATCAAAGTGTTTTTAGCACTTTTAATGTTAAACGTTACTCCGGTTCACTCTCCAGACATGCGCCAGCTTGCCAGCTCTGCCCTCTGCAGCGCGAGCACGCATCCATGGCGTGCATGCGGACGAACGGCGCACTGGACTCCTCGCTCTCTCAGCCGGTAGCGGCGTGGAGGGAGAGGGGCGTCAGTCTGCATGAGCTGCCGGCGCTGCGATGCAGAGGAGCCGGTCAGCAGAGTTTCAGGCGCTATCGATCACTTGACGAGGTCGGCTTCACCCACCGGAGCTTGCCCCGTGCGCTGACGTTGTTTCATTCAGAGAAAATTCCTTTCCTTTCCCCGTCATGATATCTACGTGCACGCAGCATCAGCCTCACGTATCCAGCCGGAGAGCAGACGGTCCACGAGGTGAATTATCACGACGGGAGTAAAGTAAAAAACAAAACAGAAACTCAGCTAACAGCAATCTGACGTAGTCTTAACATGTTCCTCCAGATGTTTCTCCAGATGATTTCATGTATGAAAAGAGCCCAAATGAACCCTGTAGGTGGACTACTGGATTACTATCAGCAGATTATTTAAACAGCGTTTGTAGAGGAATGATTCTGTCCCAAGCTGTTGATCACTAGAATACTATACTGAATAGAAGTTGGTTTATTATATGTAGTGTTAAATATTGCACTGCCTTGTATCTGGAGAACTGAAGCAGCAGGTCCTGCAGTTGCACTTTTTATTATTTTCTAATAAAAGCTGTATGTATTTGCCATTAATCGTAGTTTACTTGTTTATATCCATAATTAATTTATTATTTTCTAACAAGCATTGCCTTTGATGGATTTTTGTCATTTGTAACTGCATTAGCGGCATTACGCCGTTGTTTTGGCGCTGTAACAAACACAGTGAACCAGAGAAGCCACTGGTGGTGAAAACGTTACCAGCGGTAACACTGCTGCTCCCGCTGTGCAGCGATCCGGCCGAAAACCAAAACAGATGGCTTGTTTCTTCCTCTCAGCGGCTTCTATGGTTCACTGTGCTGTTTGTTACAGCGCCAACACAACAGCGTAATGACAAAAATGCAGTTTCAAATGACAAAAATCCATCAAGTGCAATGCTTGTTAGAAAATAGTGTTTTCCATGAAGACACCCGTCAGAGCTTTATCGAGAGCTGGAGGCGGGGCGAAATTTAACGGAGGCGGCTGCCTTGTAATTCTCTATGGAGGAAAAAACCCTACACACACTAACCCAGGAGAGAGGTCTGGATGGGAGCGGAGTCTGTGACATATGTGTGTGTGAGAGAGCCGGAGGAGAGTGGGAGAGAAGGAAATGCCAAAGCGAGTCTCATGCCGGCGGAATGGCTTAAAAACATTACATGACAATTTGTAGTCGATGTTCGAGATATAGTCATTTTATATACCGCGCGTGGGACAGCCCGCAATACATCGACTATATTCGATGTATGGAAATCGTATCGTTGTAAAAACGTATCGTTACACCCCTAGTAAGTGAACATCGCAAAAAAGAGTACTTCTACACATTTTAATATACATTTTGATTATTGGATGATGTCCTGACTACGGCAGTCAAAAGCAGAGTCACCACCTCTACTGGAGTTTGATCCAGACCCAGATCCCTGTTCTGATGCACTTGCCTGTACAGTTTTTGAAGTTCCAGGGCCATGGCTGAGAGGTCCACATATTCACTGGTGCAGGTCCCCAAATACTGAAAACAGAGCTCAACATTAAACCGACACCACTAGCAGACATTTAGACCCAGACTCTGATGCATGGCAATTTAACAAGAAAGATAACACGGAAATGGCATGAAGCCCTCATGATGTCCTCTGATAGCAAGACAGTTACCATACTGTCCCATGATTTAAGACATTTATCCTTTGTCCCCTGTTCAGTTACTCTTTGAGATAAATGCTATATACAACTATTTTATTATTAGGGCCCGAGCACGAAAGTGCCAGGACCCCAACGGTGTCCTGGCATAGAGTGCGAGGAAACCTATTGTTTTTCTAAGGATTATTCTTTTTCTGCCGGGAGATCGCGTTTTTGACGACTTTAGCCATCCCTGAAACTCACCAAAATTGGAATATGCGTCACAAGTGGCGCGAAATTCAAAGTTCTGTAGTGATTGGGCTCAGGTTTGTCCAGGGGGCGAGATAGCGCCCCCTAATGTAGGCACTTTTTCAGAAAAAGTTTCTTCGATCTTTACGAAATTCAAGTATGTCATCGCTCACGCCCTCATACCTGGATTAAATATTTTTGAGATTTTTTCAGCCAACAGGAAGTCAGCCATCGTGGACTTCCTGCGTTTTTTTTAAATTTACGAACACATGTTAGAGGACTTTAGGATGCACAAAAACTCATGAAA